>JAFELO010000097.1:595306-678177 GCA_017140195.1 Eumaeus atala | reverse complement strand
GCACTACCGGTGAGGATTTCCGGTGGTTTATTTTTCTGAGGTAGGAATGACGCACGTCTGCATAGCAATCATGCGAATGTGCATGAGCGTCGGTAATTACCACTCAGGTCCAACTGCTGTTATATGTCGAAGGTAGTTAATACGATATTATAATGTCGTGCTTAGTGTGGTTTTAGTAGCCTATTAGACTTATTAGTTATAAGAGGGTTACGCAATCACCACCACGGTTCAAGCCTTGTCGTGGCGGAGGGGCTCATTAGCCTGGGGTGATCCGAGAGACGTTGGGCGAAGCCAATTGAACCGAGGAGGTGGCGGGTCTTAGTACCCATCCTTTAAGAAGAGGGTACTAAAGAGCAGGATGAGGTGCCGCTCTCTGTACCCCTCTTATGAGAAGAGCGGACAAAGGAGCAAAAAGTGGCGGCGTTCTTGCGTACGGGGCAAGGAACGAGGATGGGAACCTCATTGCACTGTCTCAAAGTCGGTGGGGTGGTCATGTGGAGTTGTCACAGCCCCATCTGTGGAGGTGGCGTCGGTTCCTTCGGGTGCTGACGTGCCGTCGAGGTGCTCTGATGGCTTGCAGTCCCGAGGCACCTCAACAAAGGCGGCAGTGGAGGCACTCGCGGTGGTTTTTGTGGGTATTCAGCACTATATAATGTGCCGTGAGTCCCACACACCACTGAACCCCACCCAGGGCCAGTGAAGACGCATAAATGCGTTTCCCCGCGTGAACAAAAAAAAAGGAGGGCTACGCATCTGTGTTAATAGATCGATAGTCATCAAATTGAACCGATAGCTCGTCTCGTATAAAGAAATGGATGCTATACAAAGTGAAATAGGTTGGTTGGTGTTACAAGTATACAAGTTTAATTTAATTACTTTCAATGTTGAAGAAACCTAGTCAGCGTTGCTCTAAACGATATCAGATTTCAAGTAAAATATTGTAGCTTTAACCAAGGATAGCGCTAGCGCAACATGTATTTGTAGATAAGCCTGAAATAAGTGCCTCTAAGACAAAAGTCTTATTTTACGGCTATCTCCACTATTGCAGAATTATAATGTAAAAAAGCAACGTTGTTCATAGCAGATATAGGATTTACTAGTACTACTAAATTATCAAATTTACTTTAGCTAAAGCAACGATGTGGTAGTGGTAGATTTTAGTAACTTGGGGTTCATATATTCAACGCCTTACATAAAATTTATACCTTTTATTTCCTTCACTTCAGAAGGTGGTTTAGAAAAATGGTAGGTAAAAAACTGGTAGTGGATTAAATGTTAGAGGCCGGGCTGGGATTTAGATTCCATTCGATTCAACGTAATTGAATAAAATGATACCACGGCAGTCGCGTTTTATGTGGCTTGTTAGTTTTAAGCCGCCCCTTGGCAGGAGAAAGGAAGGCAACACGTATCCATAGAGTGTCATGCATAGTGATGCGGATGTCTATTGAGTCAGTTGATGAGCGAGTGGGGATCATCTCATGCCCCCGCAAGGGGGTAGAGGAAGCCGTTTCAGGACTGTGGTCCTCTTCCGGCGGCAGTGAGGTCTCACTCCATCAATATGGAGCGGTCGTTGGAGAGACCTGTGCAGGTCTCGTAAAGGGGGCGGTTGCCATCGGGGCCAGCGCGCTCGTTCTCACGGCGGGGTCGTCCTGGGCGGTCTGCCCCCACCGGGTGAGATCGCCGGTAGTCCCGGCGAAGGCCCAGCGAGTGGCAGCCAGCGACCAAGGACGGGATGCCCACCGATTAGGCGCACGCGCGAGCCCCACGGCTTTCTAAAAGAAGGGTAAAGGGGGAAGGAAACTATTCCCGTACCGTATTTACTGATAGGAACCCCACTACGGGGACTTGGATACAAGGGAGCAAAAGGGTATAGGATTCAGTAAGGGAAACAGGATGCGTGGCGTTTGAAGCAAGGACAGTGAAAGCAAGATTGGGTTAGAAGAATGGAAGCATGAGTGGTGAGAGCGTGAAGAATTAATACTAATACGCCTGTGAGCTTGGTGGCGTGATGATGATTTCGTAAAGGGGAAGCAATGATGTAGGAGAAGCAATGTAAGAAGTGGCATAAATGAAGTGTAAGAAGCAAGGTGAGAGATAAATTGAAACTAGAAACTAAAACTAAAAACTAAGAGTGACCGCGGCGTCCCTGTTCCTGTGGGCGCTCGCGTTGGTCCATCGCCCAGCACGTCAGGGGGGCTGCGCGGAGTCGCGCGGGTACGCCCTGCGGTCGGGAGGTCGCCTGTGGTAGGGGGCGAGATGACGGTGCGTGATCTGGGTAGAGGCATCCGCCTTGGCGAACAGGCGGGAGGCCAGGCCGCCTATGTACCTGTCGAGGTCCTCCACTTGAAGGCCCCGGGAGATGGTGGAGTTCCTGACGAAGCGGGGGGCGTCGACAATGCGACGCAGGGTCCTGGATTGGACCGCGCGCAGTCGGCGCTTGTGGTAGGGCGCCAGTCGGTGGTACCACGCTGGAGCCGCATACGTCAGGCGGGATCGGATGTAAAGCTTATATATTAGAAGTTTTACCTTCAGCGGGAGGAACCTCGACAGCGCCGGCCGCAGCTGTCTAAGCGCTGCGGAGGCCTGAGCTGCAGAAGCGCAGGCGTGGGGACCCATTGTTAGGCCGGCGTCCAGGCAGACGCCCAGGTATTTTGCTTGGTAGGCCCAAGGGATGGGCTCGCCACCGAGCGTCAGGGGTTGTGGGAGGCTCCGACGGCGGGGAAAGATCACTGCCTGTGACTTGGCGGTGTTGACGCTCAGTAGCCATTGCGTCAGCCAGTCGGGGAGCTTGTCCAGGATCCTCTGGATCTCGGCGGCTGCGTGCTGGTGGTTTAGTGACTTGGCAAGGTACGCCGTGTCGTCGGCGTACAGGGCGGCCATGACTCCCTCGCTACTGGGGATGTCATCGACGTATCGATTGAACAGAGCAGGGGAAAGGCAGCTGCCCTGGGGCACTCCGGCTCCGATGGGGCACGTGAGCGAGCGAGCATCCTCTACTCTGACGTAGAAGGTGCGGTGTTTGAGGAACGACTGCACTATGGTGACAAGGGGATGGGGAACCAGTGACGCGATTAGCTTGTAGAGAAGACCCTCGTGCCAGACGCGGTCGAACGCCTTCTCCATGTCCAGGAAGAACGCCGCGACTGTTTCCCTCTTGTTGACGGCGTTGGTGATGTAATGTATGGCACGGATGAGTTGGTGGGTGGTCGAGTGCTCGGTCCTGAAGCCGAACTAATCGGCCCGAGTCGGCAGGTAAGGGGTGAGGCGTTCGAGGAGGAATCGCGCGGGCAGCAACGTGATGGGCCTGTAGTCGGAGGGAGACCGGAGGCTCTTCCCCTTCTTGTGGATCAAGATTACCTCCCCCGTCTTCCATAGAGTTGGAAAATGGCCCGTGCGGAATATTCCGTTGAATAGCCGGGCAATGGCGGCTGCTGTCCTGGGAGAAGCAAGTCGGAGAGCCGAGTTGGGGATCTGGTCCGCGCCTGGGGCTTTCCTGGGATTAACCCTGAGGAGGGCGATACGGACCTGGCTCGGCGACACGAAGAAGGCGGGTGTTGCGGCGGTGGCGGTCTCCTGGGCTGGTAGAGAGGGGGAACCTTCGACGGCGAAGTACTCCCTTACCTGAGCGACCACTTCATCCTCGCTGTCAGTCGCGGCGGAGGCCAGTGGTGTGAAGACCTGCGTGAGGTACCTGGCATGGATATCGGCTCTGTCTTTTGCACGGTAACGTAGGTCCCCGTCCTCGTGTATTAGCGGACGGATGGGCTCCCTGCTGCCGGCGAGTTGTCGGCAGAGGCGGTGCACCGACGGCAGGTCCTCGGCGGCCTGGGAGAGGCGGTGTTCCCAAGTCGTCGCGTAATGTGCGTCGAACTCGAGCTTGACCACCGCGGCAGCTCTGTTGAAAGCGGCCCGGATAGTGGGGCATCTCGTGCTTTGCCATAGACGGCGGAGTTTGCGCTTCTGTATTATTAAATGGTCCAATCGGCGGGTGAGGTCCGGCCGGAAGACGGGGATTGGGCCCGGGTTTGGTGGCCGCGGTCAGCGCGGCAATGAAAGCCGAGGTTAGGCCTTCCGCCAGGCGGTCCACCTGCGCCGCAGACGCCATTGGGAACGAGGGGGTGCGCGCGTCTATTTCACGTGCGAAGGCCGCGCGGTCAATTTTTGCCCGCCGAGGAGTCGGTAGGGAACGAGCCGGGGCTGTGGCGATCCTGATTATGACCGGGTAGTGGTCCGATTGGAGGGCGTCGGAGAGGACCTCCTGTGTGACCAATCCCTCCACGCGGTCCATGACAGCGATGTCTAGTACGTCGGGTTGGTGGTCCGGGTTCTCCGGGAAGAATGTTGGCTGGTCAGGGGCCAGGACAGTGTATCCGCGGGCCTCCGCGTCTGCGAGGAGTCGACGGCCGTCGCTGGTGCAGTACCGCGAGTACCAGGCCGTGTGTTTGGCGTTTAGGTCTCCGGCGATTACAGTGGGCTCTTCTGATAAGAGCCCGTGAATCTCCGTGAGATCTAAGCGGAAGTTGGGGGGCTTATAGGCTGCGAACAACCGGGTGGGTCTGGCACCCAAGCACACCTCAACGCCAAGTGTGTAGAGCGAGGTAGTAAGCGTCGGCGGCAGCACCTGGTGGATTATTGTGCGCCTTACCAATACGGCCAAACCGCGGCACGGGCGGCCGTCCGGCGGTGGAATGTAGTCCAGCCGGTATGTGTGGTACCCGGGCACTGCGAAATATCGTCCTGGTGTGAGGTGGGTCTCGCATATAAGGGCAACGTCCACGTCACGCTCGCGGAGGACGTAACGCAGAATGTTGTGCTTCCCGCGGAGGCCACGGGCGTTCCAATTAAGGAGTGAGAGGCCCTTGAGCAAGGTATTTATGTTCTGAATGATCGCCGGCATCAGCAAGAATAGTTGTGATGCACAGCTGATGAGGGCTTCGGTGATGGAGCCGCCTGTGCGGATAGTTTGCATGAACTAACTGGCTTGCCATGTCCATTAAGGCGGCCGGTAGTGAGAGGGGTGGCGACGTTACAACGCCGGTGCGGCGTTGAACCGCCCTAGTGGGGATGCGAGCGGTCCCGGGTGTCATCTGGAAGGGTGCTTCCGGCTTCTTGTCGGTCGCGGTTGGCGCTGATCGCTGTTGGTGGGTGACTGTTGCATCGGAGTTGATGTTGGGGTCGTCTTTCTTACCCCTGCCCCTGCCGCGTCTCGACTTACCCTTGTTCGCTGATGGTGGGGCGGACGACGTGCGCGGATTGGGGCTGTTCGCCGGCTCCATGAGATGCGGTTGCTCGAGGGGTGGAGGAGGGACTTGGGCATCGGCTGTTGTAGTCGAGGCCCGTGCGCGTAGTGTCGGTGTGGTAGTAGCGGCCGTTCCGGCACGCTTGTTACGGGCCTCGCGCTTAAAGGCCGGACAGTTCCTGTTGTTGGCAGGATGGGCTCCGCTGCAGTTGACGCAGGTGGCAGGAGCATCCTTGGGACGAGGGCAGTCCTTAGCCGCATGTTCTTCGCCACAGCGTACTCAGGCTATCTTGCGGTGACAATTGTGGCTCGAGTGCCGAAACTTTTGGCACCTATGGTACTGAGCCGGGCCACGGAGGCTGCGCCAGGCTTCCACTATGATCCCGTCCATGCCCAACAGGCTGTTGACAGCATAGATGTCGGGGATCGTAGTCGCCGTACTTTTAATATATGCCAGGTGGATACACCACCTGGCATATATTAAAAGTCTCCCGGTCTCCCCTGGCGGGCATGTATTGGTCGGACATAAGTCAGTTGATGCCGAGGCTCCTAAAGCTATAAACAAATTATAATGACCTTAGATGAAGGTAGTCTGTGGCTATTCGCGAAAGTTTCAGTAGGTATCCTTTACGTTTACGTTGTTAGCACCCTCACACCAGAAAAACTTACAAGTTATCGTTCAGAGGTCCAGTCCATTAAAAAACAGCACGTATTGGCACTGCAAACATATTTCTCCTGCAAAACGAACATAAAATTGACATAAGCTAATAAGGTATAATACGAAAAAACCAGCTAAATGCGAGCCAAACTCGCGCACTGGAGGTTATGGAAGTCATACAAGTTGACAAGATTTTGCATACCAGGCTAATTGATAACTGGCCGTAACGACGAAATAAAAAAAAATCGGAATAGAAAATTTATTACATTATAATTCTATCATCATTTCAAAATAGAACGCCAAATTTATTCGAAATCATAAAATTTGTGTGAGAACCTAGAATTTTCTCTGCTGTAAATTTTATCAACAATGGAATGAAAAGAAATTCGTGCGGTGATAAATGTTTACTTTATAAAGGGACACAACAGAGATTAAATTCAAGCTAGACAATGTTTTAAGTAATACTGTTCCCGTATTGAGTACTATTCACACCTGGGTAATTGTTTTCAAACGTGGGAAACAGAGCTGTGAATACGCCACCATGTCTGGCCGTCCAAATGAAGTCACGAATACGGACATGATCAAAAAGATTTAAAAAATCGTTTTGAATGATCGGCGATTAAAGTTGTAGGTGATAGCAGAGATGGTAAGCATTTCCCCTGAACGCGTTTTTAATATTTTACACCAGCATTTGCAAATGAGAAAGGAAAACCTACGCTGAAGGAAGCAAAAACGATTTTGTCGGCCGGCAAATTGATGGCGACTGTTTTTTGGGATGATTGAGGGATTATTTTCCTGGATTATTTGCAAAGAGGAAAAACTATAAAAGGATATTATGAAAGCTTGCTGTAAAATTTTTCGTGAAGAAATGTGATAGAAACGGCATCGTTTAGCCAAAAATAAAATTTTATTCCACCACGGCATCGCACCTTTGCACTTGTCAAGGTTTGCAGTTGCCACAGTCCATGAATTGCTGTTCAAATTGTTACCGCATCCCCCTATTTCCCAGACCCCGTGCGACTTCCAGTTATTCTCGGATGTCAAGAAATGGTGACCGAAGATTTTCATCGAATGATGAAGTCACTGTCGCCTAGAAAAAGTATTTTGAGGGCTTAGGGAAAACATTTTATCAAGCTGGTGTAGCGGCATTGGAGAAGCGCTGGACTAAATGCATCGAGGTAGAACGAAACCAATTTGAAAAATAAAATTGTTTTAAATAGATTATTAAAGTTTTTCTTTGTCGTTTCGGATATTTATCAATCACCGCTCGTATATGCTTGCTCGTATGTACCTGTATACATTATATACGATAGTATTTTATTTTATAAATTTATCATGGTTTTATCCATAGGTGTCAAAATATGTACAACTACTGTTACATATGTGAAGAAATTTTCGTGCCTCACACATGGAAATTATTGTGATTATTGGCGCACACACTTAACTGTTCAAAGCGTACATACAAAAATTTACGCGGTACTCTATTAAAAGTTTCAAAAAATGGCGTTACGTTGAGAATTGACTGTCCATTTTCATAGAGTGCAAATGCAGCAATAAATCATCTTCACGGCATGTCTTCTTTGGTTATATATTAACTATTTACAAATTTAAGGATATACTTGTGCTGTAAGTTCTTAGTTTTGCCAATTTTTTTTTTAAGAATCTAGAATCCTCTCATAGAATTATGTATGTACGTGGTTGTAACTTTTGATTACCTTGCCTCAGAAGTATGATTTTCTCTCTGTTCTCCAAGAGCCTGGCTGTCTTAATACTGAAATTTAACATGACTTTCAGATTGACTTTTCCTCGCTTCCGATTATGAGGTCCTTCCTGACAGACGCACAGATGAACAGCTAAGTGTGTGCATTGATTATATTTTGTTGCTTCTGTGAATTGTTTGTAATATGTTTTTGTGGACAATAAAAATATTTCATTTATTCATTCATATTTCATAAGTAAACGTATAAGGGTTACGTTTTTCCTTTTGAGTTACGTAACCCTAAAAATCAAGAATCACATTGTCATAAGATTCAAATCCGATGCTAGTAAACGTCTGGGTAACTCTAACTTAATTGAGTATTGATTTATATTCATGAAAATTACTGTATGGGACTAGGAATGCTACAGTAAACAAATGTATACATTTTATCTCTTAGCAAAGCAGTTACTAGTTAACTTCTTATAGAATATTATTATTTTACATCTTTAAATTCATAAATATATAGTATACAATAGAATATAGTAGTCTTCGTGCAGTTTTGGATTGGGTGGTGGACATCTTTTCGACCCCAAACCTAGTCTCGTCCCCAGACGAGCTCTCACAGAAATCCGATAAAGCTGTGTTTGGAGTCTCTTCGCTTCCACAGCATAACTTCAGGTCTGAAAAAAAAAGAACATCGCAACAACGAGGATACATAGATATTGATCATGAAAATGTTTATTGAGTAGAGATCCAATCCTTTACATGGTATATGAGAATCATCACCCTAAGATCACCAGCAGCATAAACTTTTTGAAAATGTATCACTATCAAATATTCTGTCTATCGTCCACAATTATTATATTCACTACAAAAAGCAACTCTTCAGTATTTCTATCAGCAACAGGTATCTTTATAACCACTTCCCTATCAACTAACAACCACCTTTAAATTTCTTACTTTAAAAAAATAATTTTCACAAATGATGAATTTCTTCAACACGAATAAATAGGAGTTATTATATTTTTTTATTTGCAAAAATACTTTTTGGTATTTCAGAGGAAGCACAAGCGCTCAGTGTTTTCTTTATTGAGTACCGATGCCCACATACATCCGCACAATTGTAATTCAGAAGTCTAAGCTAAGCAAAGTTTCTGATTTTTATGCTAAGCATTGCAAATCTTCAGTGCTTAAGGATAGTCGATAATAAAAATTGTTATTAGTATATGTATTTATTTATATATTGTTATTAATTGGTAGTAGTTAAAGCATATTAAAAGATCCTTGACAACTTAAAAAGTCGACTACAGATTGAGTTTTATACAGTTCCTTGTTATATCGAGTCTTTATTAAATTCTCAAACGGGAAATCGGAGACTTTTTACGACTACTGACGCACAACAACATCCACATAATTACTATACCGATGCGTTGCCCTCCTTCCGCCCCCCTCACCAATGGGCCACTGGCTGCTCACAAACTGCACGACACTGAAGATAAAGCTTCAGTGTCGCAGCTGCATATGCGTTACTAATATAATTTTAAATTTCCAATTCTGTAGGCAGTCCCCATGCATATGTTTTTTTGTGTACAATAGACAATCGCATTCACATTATGCATAGAACTATTGAAGTAAGACTGGTAGGATTTAAAACCGTACATGATGTGTTTTATGGCGAAATAATATATACATATATATACGGCAAGTTGTAGCAATAAAACTTGGTATAGGCGAAATATATACGTTAAATTGTACACAAATCTGGAACGTGTTCAACTGAATGATTTCGATACTGCTATCGTATGCCAAAATACTGCCGTTTTTCAAACTGACACCGATAAGAGTTTTCTATTCTAAAATAAAATAGGGATGTTCTATGCCGGATATGTACGCTATTATATTTATGAGTTTCATGATTTTATTAATTCCTTTATTTCTAGGATGCTCGATAATAATTATTTTTATAGTATAAGCGGACAAATCAACCATAGGAGTCTTTCAACGACAAACGACTTCCATGAACATCAGCATAATGATGGCGGTGCGTGGCCCTCATCTTCACCACCTCCCAATGGGCCACATCATAAGCTTCCTTTATTCCTTCATATTGTTGCCTTTATCGAAACTTTTAAATCTTTTTATGGTAGCCATTTTCCTTTATAGCAAAACATATCCATTTGAAACAATATACTGTATGTACGCGATTGCTTTATGGACATAACGCCGTATCGCTGTACAGCAATGTTATGAAAGGGGTTCACGATCTTAAGTGTCTCTAAACAAATTGAAGACCATCATGTTGCTAAACGGTGGCCTGCCTTATAAGAAAGCGTTATGCTGAGCGTGACATATTTCACGTGATTTGCTAACAATAAGATTATAGAGCCAGTGGTCAGTACCTCATGGAAGTCCGTGCAGCGTTGCATCGGAATAGGACTACGACCGGGGAGGACCTCTGCTTTGCTCAACTGATGCGAAAAATTTAGATGCAGTTTGAGATTTTCCGTTTGCCTAACGGAGAAGGAAAGAAGGAGAACATTTTCATAACTATTACGTACTTTTTCTTGAGTGTCTGCGGCCAAAGGATTCAATTCCTCGTTTTTTTTTGAGTATAGGGCGCCAAACGAGGAATCGGAGTCTTTTTACCGATGAACCGTGATCAATATGTCAATCAGTTGCCCTTCTCTCCGCCCCCAATAGGCCACCGGCTACTCACATACCACACGAAACGCAACACTGAAGATGTCACTTACGACGGTATTATGTGAGCGAGGGGTACCTCCCTTTTTCCTTCATGCCCGCCCAATTCCGTTGCATAAGATGTAGTATCATGCACTAGGCATGGCATTCCCTCCCCCTACTGTAAAAAATTGAATTATAAAAGCTTAGATGCACTGACATTAAAACAACTAGCTGCTTTCCTTCCAATTATTGGAATACAATGAATAATGATTCAGTTATGAAATAAAACAGAATGGAACAATAAAATTACTCGTCCGGTTTGAATAGGCTTGGAGCACCGGCCAATTATATTATCAGTAACTCGTATTATATCGAACGGTATTGCACCGAACAATGGGACAAACAAAGAGATAAAAGCTTTTTAAATCTCCAAATTTATGGTTTGTTTGTACAAACCGAACGCCGTTTGGAAAATTTTAGAGTTTGTGGGGAAGTATTATTTTCCGGGGCTGCCGGGCTTACTTTACTTTATGCGGTATCATGCGTTAAAACGTAATAATATTTTTCTGAGTAAGATGCTTGGGAAATTAATTAATTTTATAACCAAATTTCGTCTCGCTAAGAGCCTCATTATCCCACTCATTGGAGGGCAGGAGGAATGGAGGGCAACGCGTTTGCATAACTGGTATGTTCATGAGCATCGGTAGTTACCAAAAATCTCCGGCTGCTCGTTTGTACTCCCCGCGAAACAACAGAAAGGATTCATATTATGTTCACATGTGGGCAGCTAAGGGTATGCGATGACGTTGAAGATAATAATGATGATATGTCTATGCAATCTGATGAAAAAATAAGTTACTAAACTACAAAATATTTTTATGGTAGTCAATCTAAAGTGCAAAAGACATGTGCCAGTGAAAATGGTGATAATTCTTATTAATTCAATTTTCTTCTATGACGATTGTTGAAAATGAACCAATCTCTATATTTTCTTCCCTTTTCATGGTCAAGTCTAAAGAAATTACAGTAAAGTGTAAGTTAAGTAAGTGCAAATGGCTAATTTAAATACAAGTAAAGAAATGTGAAGAAGATCAAGATTCAAAATTATAAGACATCAATATATGAAAAAGATGCTTTATTGTGTGCACCGAAAATAAAAATTACCCAGCAAATACGATAAGGCGGGTGAAGCACAAAAACTGTTTGTGTTTGGCAACCCTAAGAAAAGAGATTTAATACTACATAGTGAGAGATCGATTGTCCTCTAAATTAGAAAGAAATGAAATATTATGTTACTACTGTTGCGCTAGCGGCTACGTGGCATTAAAATAAACATTATTACACTATAACAATAAAACCAATTAAATAAATAAATTTAATTTTACGGACTCTATCGCGGTTTATTTATTTCTTTAACAAGCCAGACGTTGTAAAGCTGCTGGGCTCTTTAAATAATCAAATAAACGACACTAAAATCCTTAAAAGTAGTTTTATTGAAATGACTATGCATAATCCCTATGAAAGTGAATTGCCCCCCTTTCCCCCTCCACTCCAATGGGCCACCGGCTACTCACAAACCACGTGAAGCACGGCACTGCCATTTTGCGGAGTTATCATGTAAGTGGGAGGTACCTCGTCATTAATGTATGTAAACATATGTAAGTGAGGTGTGCCAGAATCGTAGTAAAAATAATAATCTCATGGGATACAGGGATAAGCAAAGTATGGATGGATGGAATTTTAATAATGTTTATATAAATATACTACAAAATAGTGGTAACTGACTTCCAAGATATTGCATTGCATTGCATTGCAATATGCAGAGTACAAGTATTTGTTGTTATAGGAGCAACATAAATATATAATCTGTGAAAATTTCAACAGCACAGCTGTAGCAGTTCATGAGATATATAGCCTGGTGACAGCTGAACGGACGGACAGACGGATGGTCGGATGGATGGACGGACGGTCGGATGAGAGGATTATTGTGTTTTATATAAATCTGATTTCAGGCCAAATTCGCGATTCGTAGTCATCAAGAAGTACACACATAGTAGTAGAAACAGACGGACCATAAAGTGATTATATTACAAGGTTTTTTTACCATAAAAATACCTCCATCTCAAACTAATATAGTCAAAGGAAAAAATAGACTACAGTAGACGTTGATTACGTATCTTTACTGTAGAAAAATAATAACATTTTTTTCTACAATAAAATTAATAATTAAATATAGTACAACATAAACTGTATGTCGGCTCTAACATGCGACTAGAGTGTACTCTTTGAGAACACACATAAAAGATAGAGGAACGTTCTAACCTGAAAAGTGGACTAGTCGGTAACGTGAGTGATGTAAGCTCGGTAAAGCGTTACGCTGAGCGTCACATATTTCACACGAATTAAAAATAACCACGCCCCCTTTAACTCATAGTGACGTGCAACGTAATTTTTAAATTAAAGGCCTCCATTTTATAAATTCATATGAAAATGCCCACACTTTTCGCGTTGGCACATAAATTACGATGCCTAGATTGCTGCTTGCAGCGGAATAGAGCCTGGGCTTTTGTAACGAACTTTTTTAAGTTCAGTGGAAAAATGAATAACGTGTTAAAAAAGCAGAATAATTAACAAGTCCCTAACGTTTTAATGTTTAAAGCGGACTCAATTCACACTTGTTCGTCATCGTAAATAAAAGCCGGTCAAAGGCCATATCTCATGTGAGACCTGCGTTCGGTACCAACTAGAGGTGAGCATGACAACTTATAAAAGTTGACAAGTTGTGGCAGAGTTTTGGCGATTACCGACGCCCATATATAACCGAATCATAGTTGTGTTTTTTCTACCTCTTCTCCGATCGGCCACCGGCTACTCACAAACCGCACGAGACATAGCTGTCACTTTACGTAATAGTAACTTTAGAGTAAAACCTCTACCTCACCTGAGCGAGAATTCATCCTATATTCCTATATTGTCCTTGTTAACATAAACTATTTTATAATCAAGGTACATAATTTAACTTAGTTATATTCTTAACACAGTCGTGATCTATTACTTCGTAATAGTCTTTATAACATATCAGACAGGCTTAAGAATATTTTTTCAATAAAGAATGAAGTTCTGTTGGCGGCAACTGTTTCCGAGTCAAAATAATAACATAGCACAAATCTAATTTTGGAAGTAATTTATTTTTTGAATCGCAGTAAGTTGTATAGAAATCTTTTAACTACAAAATATACGTTCACATTTGAAAGCCTTCAGTGACAAAATTCTTTTAAAATTCCCGAGCACGAGTATCGGATAATAGCCGCTTCAAAAGAAACAAGAAGCAACATCTATTGAGTGTACCGATGCGTTGAGCATGGCAAACGAATTTCATTTCATCCCGCTCTATCAGAGAAACGAAATCTATAAGATTATTTTATGATCACCACAATATTCTATAGGATAATATTTTCAATCGAATTTATTTTTATTTTTTTTCTAGATTAGGGAGGTAAACGAGCAATCGGAGCCTTCTTACTAATACCGAAGACCATGGACATTGACATAATTACTATGCCGATGCGTTGTCCTCCTACTACCCCCTCTACGGGCCACCGGCTACACACAAACCGCACGAAACGCGACATTAAAGGTGTCTCTTCACAGCGGTAATATGTGACCGAGTGATACCTCCCCGGTAGTGCCGGTCCGATTCCGTTGCATAGGAGGATATAGTGTCATGCTCCATACCTCCTCCTATGCAGCATGGCACGATCTCTTACTAAATATATTAATAGCCTATATTATCATTATTAATAGCCGTCCCACTGCTGGGCAAAAGCATAGCTACTCTCCTTTCACATCTCTCTGTTTAGCCAATCCTTTCGAAAAGAGTCCAGCTCATCTCGCCATCGCTGTCGGGGTCTGGGAGGTCCAAGGACGTGTTCTTGACTCAAAATGCGCGGACGTGCGTCGTACGTGGCCAGCCTAGTGCCACTCAGATATGTCAGCCTACCCTGTGACGTCCGATATCCCTGTTTTGAAACGTATTAACCGAATTTCTTTAAATAGATTTCGAGTCTCACGTAACTTTGACATCTTCAATACTCGATCTAAGTTAAATTATATGATGAGTACACTTTTTACTAATATATCCTAGAAATTACTAAATGCGTGGATGTAATATAAGCAACGATGCTTGGGCCACTGATTAGATGGCTGATGCGTCATCGGTATATAAGTACCTATACAACAGAGGCACTACGGTAACCATAATATACGATTTTAGTCCCTTTGCACTGATATATAGAATGTTTCACGTCTAAGAGTGATGAAAATATCTTACCAAGCAGCTTATCAGTCCTGTCATCAGCTCTTCAGTGTACCTATTTATGATATAAGTAAACTTTTAACACTTTAATATCAAACCGACTTCATTCACATAGTCTTTTACACTGTGAGACTTTTGAAGTGGGTTACTTTTTTAGCATGTTGGGCTGTAGTCCCCTTAGTGGCGGAGTACGGTCCCTGTTTAAGGAACTGGCTCTTCGGTGAGGTGCACTGTTGATAACAGATCTGGGGCACCACAATAGAGGTGTCCGACGGCACCCGCGGCGTTTTAGTGGGTATTCGGTATAGCCGCGAGAGCCACCCACCCACCAAACCTCACCCAGGACCGCTAGCAGTGCTTAAAGCATTTCCCCGAAAAAAAAGGCATGTTGACCTGTAACAAACTAAGTATATAATGAAATCTAAGAATCAGAATTATACGCTTTTGTAATGATTTCATCATCATGAATTTAGATCTAGATTAGATGTTTTTACATAGGATAAGGGGCACACCAACAAGTGCAGCATGCAACAGTTGGAAGCGACTAACGCCGCCCATAGACATCCCAAAAACCCGAGGTTATACAGGCGCATTGCCAGCCAGCATATATGTTTAGCGACACCGAGTACCACCGAGCTGGTCTGATGATAGAATTGGAATATCACTGATCGACTCTGGACTGCCTGTTGACCATTGGGACGGGATGATAGCAAGGCAACGCATCTGCGTATCAATCATGCGAATTTCCATGGGCGTCGGTAGTCATCAAAAGCCTCGGATTTAGTATTTTAAAGTATTAATTTTTAATATTTAGTTTTAGTGTTATTGTATTAGTTTCATTTTCAATCCCAGCACACACTGATAATGTTGGTCTGTATTATAGTCAATACCGATATAATTAACGCTTTGACCCGTCGCTGTACAGATATCGATGAGTTATCCGATCACCAAAACTGTGTCCGCCCAAACAACCGTCATTCCATTATCGTTAATACGATAGATCTTGCTCATAATTGGAACGCCGATACGGGGTCGCATTCGAAATAGCTAAATGAATTAAACGCCTGGCCATAAATACATTTCATTTTTAACGTTCACAAATTAAACCCTGTTATGGCTTTATCAATTAGTGGTGTGTACAATGTCGTGTTGTACATGTTTAAGTGATGTAATGTTTAAACCTACGTGACGAATAACAGAGAAACAACCATAGGGGCTGCAGTAAGAACGGAAAACGTAGCATGTTGTTGACGCTAAATCACAGTGTATTTAGACGACTTCACGTCACGTACCTACGCCATGATAAGTTTTACTTTTATATAGAATAGGGTGGCAAACGAGAAGTCGGAGTCTTCTTACGACTACCGACGCCCATGAATATCCACATAATTACTATTCCGATGCGTTGCCCGCCTCCCGTCCCTCAATGGTCCAGCGGCTACTCACAAGCCACACGAAACGCGACACTGAAAGTTTCATTTTACGGCTGTATTATGTGTCTGAATTGTAAAATATTCACTTATTATTATTAATGTTAGGAACAAATTTTGCATATTTATTATATACATAACTAAACATTTGTACTATAATATGTATGCATGTTTGTATGTTTGTATGTAAGTATTTTTGTTTCTGTATATCTCTGAAAGTATTGATCGGAGTATGATAATTATTAAGGGAACAGGGAATATTTCCTAAGCTTCGTTTCAGTAGTTTTAGACAGAAAAATTATGAAATAAAATGTACTTTATAAATAGTAATAATATCTGTGGACTTATCACACCACGTTAGCCTAGCTGTGTGCCAAGTACCGTAAGGACTCGTGTTACAGGTACTAGGCAATGAAAATATATTTAATATATTTTATAAATTTAAGATTTTATATATATATATATATATATATATATATATATATATAAGATTTTTATTATAAAAATACACACAATACAATTACAAATATCCGTGATCTAGGCAGGATTCAAACCCGCGACCTTTGGCGTAACACGCAGACTAACCGTCACGTTAACAACTGAGCCAGCCGGTCGTCAAATGAGCATAAGACTTCACAAACGTATTATCAACTAATCGTTTTAAAGTGTTAATGAGGTCGGTGCCAATGCTTTGTGGAAATATCTAATATTTCCTCGATCGGTAACTTTTTTAATTATCAAATGTTATTAATATTATTCCCTGTCACAACGCCGATAAAGAAGTTTTCACTTCGAAAAGTGGTAGGGATATCGTTGTTACTGTATTATATATTAGCAGTCCGTCTCCGCTTCGCACGGTGATTTAAAAAACTCATTGATTTACAAAAATATAAATTCATCGTAATGATAAGACAGTAACATGGCAGAGACAACAAGTTGAATTTAAGACACAACAACGTCTGTCGAGACAGTCAATAATTTTTACAGCGA
This sequence comes from Eumaeus atala, assembly GCA_017140195.1. NCBI lineage: Eukaryota > Metazoa > Arthropoda > Insecta > Lepidoptera > Lycaenidae > Eumaeus > Eumaeus atala. The sequence continues at coordinate 661,164 of JAFELO010000097.1, read as the reverse complement.
AATAATAATTATTTTGCTTGATATTATTTTAAAACTTTGGTTACATTATCAAAAATGTCATAGTGATCAAGACTTTTCAGGAAATGTAATAGCATAATAAATAATTAAAGATTGTAATAGTAAGAGTATTTTTCAAGTCAGTCCAGTAGTTTCATGCAAGCAAACAAAGAAACAAACAAACAATCAAATGTTTTCCTCCCTATAATATTAGTAATGATATATGCGAATACGATACGAATATAGATATCATTTTAATTTTTAATATTGAAAACCCGATTTCTAATAACTAGTGCTAGAACTAGTTTAACTAGAACCTACATATATCCAAGCTTTCAAATTTCGACCTCGTTAAGAAAATATTGTTCAACTTGAATTGCATATTTGCACTAAAATCCAACGCAGCCGCTTTGTAAAAACAACAATGCATTTAATAGTTGCAATATTGTGCAATATTGTGTTCGAAAAATAGACAATAATTTAATCACATATTAAAATATAAATTATGTTACACAGATAATCCCCAAAAGTAGACAAAGATTTATGTGTGTATATTATTTGTAGTATATAATATATAAAAACAATATAAATATAAATATAGTATATAATATATATTTAAAAGATATAACGCCCTATCGTCGCTAAAATAATCTGAAAACGTTCGGACATTATACCTTTGTATAATGATATCGGCACTTACTTTTTATTTATAGTCCATCATAAAATTAAAGTTAAGTGCCATACTTACCTTCGTTTAACCATAACAATTTAATATCTAGAATATATTTTCTAAAAACAAAAAAATAAATAACTTAAAATGTCTGCCTATCCTTCTACTTGTACGGTGTAATATTCGGAATGGATGTCCAGCTGGTCCCGATATTGATGTTATTTTCACTGCAAGATTGAATAGTGGAATGGAATAATCTGCACTTGATTTCAAAGATGAAAAGATAAAAGACAAAACCCAGTGTGGTTCTATCACAAAAGGCAAAACAATCTAAATAAGTTGGTGAAACCGCATGGCTCATGTATATAAACAACTTCAAGATATTACCATAGAAACTTCCATGGATAAGATAAATTCAAGATTCAACCGAACCCACAATCCCTCTGCTGAACTGACCGTATTTTAACAATAAATGTCATTAATAAACAAAAGTGGCTATAATTTTTCTCGAGAGAAGAAAAATGGCGGCAAAGAACGAAAAGTACTGGTCTACTTAAATTTTATACAAGCATTATCATTTTAATGGCGTCAATTCTTTTGAAGTAAAATATACTTTATTTTTGGGTAGGAAATTTGAAACTGGTATTGCAATACCCCAATAATATAAGAGAGAAGGGTAGATATAAGATTTTACGACGTTATATACCTTGATACTTTTTCTAGGTGAAGAAAGTAAATATCCAGTTTATGGCAGCTCGTTAGAAGTTAGGTCATAACGTGAAATGACAGCCGGGTTGTTATCGCTTTCAGCTGAAATCTGATTCAATGCCCGATACTTTCGCAACTCGTGTGGTGCGAACATTTTTGATGGGTTCACCCAAAGCCTCGGCGTTAAACTTATTGGTGATATGGGCATGTTACATTGTTGGAAACCGTCAGTAGTTAAGGTCTTTATTATCTGCAATATAGCGTTACGGATTCTTTTGTGATACGCCACATGCCTTCAAGATATTTTACGAAGAGGTAGTGCCATGCTGCATAGGAGGTGCCGTGCATGGTACATGATACTACATCCTCCTATATGCAACGGAATTGGGCCGGCACGACGGGGGTAGTACCTCTCGCTCACTGGATACCGGCGTAAAGTAACAGCGTCGCTGTCGCGGTTTGTGAGTAGCCGGTGGCCTGTTGTGGGGGGAATAATAAGAGGACAACGCATTTGTGTAACAATCATGCGAATGTCCATGGGCGTCGGTTTCACCAAAGGCTCCGACTCCTTCTTCGCACTCTTATGTTATTAAAAAAAGGTATAAAACTACAGACTAATGTATTTTCTAGAATAAGAGGCTTATAAATAGAACTCTGTTGTGCTGGTTTTAATGTTACGTTATATTTCACACTGGAATTCCTTCATCTTGATCATAAGATTCTGATCAAAATATTATTCTATGCTATATTCATTTTCATAAGAAAATTATAGCTATATGTACCAATACTAGCTGTTACCCGCGACTTTGTCCGCGCGGACTATAGAAAAAAAACACGTGCAAATAATAAGTTCATTTCTGTAGCATGTGTGTTCTTCTGATGCCCAAGCTATAATATTTTAAGTTCCATTCAAATGCGTTCAGTAGCACTTACGTGAAAGAGTAACACAAATTTATCCATACTCGCTAACTTGTAATTTTTATAATTATACACTTATCCTTATGGACTAAATTAAAATAAGTGTAGATCGCGGGACATGGCAACGTAATATGACTCTTTTAAGTATACCATAATATATCTTCTTTGAGCTTATAATTCATTTGGGGCGTTAGGGAAGAACGATGAGCGTAAATTCTTACGATGCGCGTGCACATCGTCAAGAAAAAAAGAGACACATTGGAGTATAGCTTTATAATTATAGTAACATTTTAGTTTTTCTCATGTTACTTCAATGAAGTAGTTAACTATGTACATATGTATTCACACACTTTTTTATAGTATAGTGTAGCAAACGAGTAATCGACGCCTTTCACGATTACCGACGCACAGAGACATTCAAATTTGTGTTATCTTTCATTGCGTGAGTTGCCCTCCTTTTCTACTCCGCTAAAATGTACCAGCTACTAACAAGTCATACGGCGTCGTGATACTTTGCGCACAAATTTGCAACGAAATAGCTGCCACTTTTCGACCGCTTCAGGATATCTTACATAATGCCTTACTTCATTGTCCACAGGCACCGTCAACACCCTCAAGTCGATGCAAATCCACGTGCCAAAAGCGGTGGTGACTGGCTCAGATGCGGACCTGATGTGCACGTACGACTTAGAAGGAGCGCAGCTGTACTCGATCAGATGGTACAGGAATATGATTGAGTTTTACAGATACGTGCCAAAAGAATCCCCAGCGACCAAAGTCTTCCCTGTTGCTGCGATTAAAGTTGACGTAAGTAATATACTGTACAACTATACACAATCCACATAAATAACTAGCAGTTGCGAGCCCTTTCAGAATACCAACACCATGCATAGTGCATGACACTACATCCTCCTATGCAGCTTGGCACTACCTCTTCCTGAAATTTTATGATGAATATAATGTTACCTATCTTTATCCTTAGCGTGTGAATTTGTGTAAGAAATATTTAATTTTCTGTAAAAGCATTTCTGTGTTGGACTACAAAACAGAAATTGGATTACGAAACTACAAGATACACGTTTTCACACCGAACTGACATTCTAAAGCATCCGTGATTGTACATGATTATATTTAAAAAAAAAATCTTTCGCGCATGATTTTAAGTTGTATTGAATTGTACACGTCTTTTATACGGACGATATTCAGGCGCTGACTAGGTATCATGATATTTTTTATACAATGGCTGTAGTAAAATTCTACGCTCTATCACTGCTACGTAATATCTGTAGCTCTTGTTATGACGCATGGCGTAGCGCATAGAATATAAAGTACGTAGAACACTACTATAAAAGGTGTCTCCACTTTATATAAACCTTTCTGCTTTGTATAAAGACCGAAACTGGAATAGGTATATATTATCCTTAAGTAATCATTTAAAATATGTAATAATTTATACTAAACATAGAAACTTCGTTTATGCGGACACGCTAGGGCAGGTAAATGGTGCTGTCACAAATCTGCGTATTGGATACATTTTTCAGAAGAAGAATAAGAAGAAGTAGAATGTTTATTTACCAATACTCGCAAAATACAATCTTGAGAGCAGCTTATTTGACATTAATATATGGCGTGCAAAACAAAAATTATGGACACTACCTATTTGAAATTATTTAATCAAAATAACAAGAATATGTGAAATTTTATCCATTTCATCATAATTATATAATAAGCTTTAACATAGCAGTCACAACATACACCAACGAGTTTATTGGTAACATCACAAAAGCAATATATCAAATCAAGTCAAGTAAATTCATTTCAACACAAGTAATACACTAACTACATCCACTCATTTGTAGTATCCGTATTAGTGGAGGTTGATACTATTTCGTAGGACAAAGGATGTTGGTTTTGTCCTAGTTAAAGAAATCATAGAGCGGGGATTATTAATGAATGTTGATTCACTAAACCACACTATGCCGTTTTTACATCAACACGATTTGCTACGACGATACACTACCTCTTTAGTTAACACCTGAACCCTAACATAAGGACTATGACGCGTGCTCCTCAAAGTATTATTTCAGACTGTCTGATGTCTGATCTGCAGCCCGCTTGGCCACACTCACATCTGCTACTGTTCAACTCTTACAACTAACAAAACAAACAGATGGAACACATTCCGTTCGCACGTTTTCAACACTTTATAACTGAACATGTTGTTTTCTACATTTAAAGACAATATATACGTTCTGTTTTAAAATGTTTGAAGGATAATGGCAATAATCGATACACACCTGTTGACCACATCTCAAAGATAACTATAATACGTATCCTTATTTCTATTTACAATACCTTAATAATTTCATATGTACAAAACTACACAAAGACAAAAGTTAGTAACAAACATTTCGTTATCGTACCTACATACATTTAGTTTGCTTTATGATGATTATTGATATTAATTTATAAAATTAAACTTAAATGATCATTAATACTATGAAAACGTTTTTCTACAAGTCATTTGTATAAATTATATTTAAAAGCCAACATCGATTGTGACTCAAAACGTAGAGGAAGCTTATCGTAATTTTTTAGTGTCATAGAGTACGAATTGTTTTTAAATAGGGCCAGCTTTATAATATGATAGTTAATCTATCCGAATGTCTTGTTTAGTCTACCTTGCAGCTGTTTACGTGTTGTTAAAAAATGATGCTTTCTTTTTTTCTGGACAATGTTGAGTGATGTAAATAAATCGCTTGGAATTATCTAAAGCGTGTGCTCTACATATAGTTATTTTACATCTTTTTGTACTTTGAATGCTCCGTCTAAGTCAACTGAATTTCCCCAAATTATAATTCCATATACAAGAACAAATGATACATATCTACGGTAAGCACTCATTACAACCTCTTTAGTGGAAATGTTACTGATTTTTTTAACCCAAATACAAATCGGTTGATTTTATATCAAGTTTTGTCAACGTGATTTTTCCAGTTGCATCTGTTGTCGATTTCTACACTCAAAAATATTGTTGAATCTACTTCGTTAGTATTATTGTTACCACACTTTATTTGAAGTGAAATTAGTTCAGATTTATTACTTACAACACTACTTCTTAGTATATTCTTGATTCACCATTAGATTATTTTTAAGTTGGCCTGTTTTTGAAAGAAGCAATAGTGGAATTTATATCCAAATGCTATTTAATTAATACAATCGTATCATCAGCAAGGAGTATTGTTTGGTGCAGCATATGGTAGATCATTATTTATACATAAAATAAATAGAATTGGACTCAAAATACTAACCTGTTTGACGCCGGTCTTATTGTAACTAAATGTGGGTTGGTAGGTATGTCTTGTACTGTTGGCTACCTGAATTCTTTGTGTACACTGCTTTTTTTTATGTAAATAATTTTTCAACCAATCATTTGTGATTCCACTAATTCCAAATCGTTCTAATTTTGAAAAGTACATATATCATGGCATACGTGATCGAAAGCTTTACTCATGTCAAAATAAAATAGCCAATGGTTCATTAATGTTTTCTGTTATAGTTTTAACTAGGGTAAAACAAGTAGTTACATAATAATATCTAGGTACAATGAAATTATAAAATTAAATTATATGCTAGTGTACACAAGGGCGATCTTATCGCTACAGTAGCGATTTCTACCAGACAACCAAAGTATATTAAATTGCGTGACATCATTATATAGTTTTGTATATATAGCTTTTTCATATATTTTAGAAAACACTGTAATCAAGGGTATAGTTCTACAATCAGACATTTCACTTTCATTGCCTTTTTAAACATAGCTTTTGCTACCGATATTTTACACCGACCAGCATAGGATAAATTTCGTAATATACTTATTGGATAGCACACAGATGGTGCTGTTTCCTTAACAATATCAACTGTAACATAACCCACACAGCATAGAGTTTTATAGGTACATTATACATTACCTCATCTGGATTAGTTGGCGAGATAATAGATAAATCTAACTAGAATTATTATGTTAAATAGGTATATAACCCTTTCCTTGTATAGTGAACACAATCGTGTTTTACTTATAATTTCTATGTAGTATTTGTTCAATTCGAAAATAATTGCGAATTGTTGAGGATCGCTGTGGTTGGAGCTTTAATAGATTCTATGTTAGAATAGTCACTGTAATTCTCTGTTTCACTTTTAATTACCCTCCATGTAGCTTTACATTTATTTTGTCCACACATAATATGTTTTGAATTTTTTTGAGATGATGATATAGACATGTATGCACATTTGAACGAAAGTATCGACACCATATTTAGTTGAGTAATAAAAGTCAATCATGTGTGGCTAAATGGCGATTAAATTTACGGTACCTTTTTCATCACATGACGACAATAAACCTACCTTTGCTGGCTTTGGTTTGAAGGAAAGTAGGTCCACCTTGCACGCAACAAAATATGGAACTATCCCGGCCTCGTTCCACTATTTTTCCATTCCCCTGGAACCTCTCTTTTATTCCAACGCAAACCAGTTATCTGTTGTAACATTCCTATTTGAACCATAAACTGAGCGTTTTTTTCTTTTACAAAATATTCACCTGCAGGTAGGTCTCCTGTATCGGTCCCTTTTCCCAAGTAAGATATAGCATTATGCAATTTGTCCCATTATTACACATTATCTCAATTTTTATCCCGTATTATGTGGGTTTATTTGGAATATACATACGAAGTTTACACCTACCTCGAAAAACATGTAATTGTTCGTCTATTGTAGCGTTAGTTCCAGGGGTATAATTTTTGTGACACATTGTGATGCGAGAATATTAAAAATTACTCTAATAGGTGTAAATGGGTCGCTCTGGGTCCAAACATTCGCAAATCTCTATTATCAAATCGTAAACCTCTTACGAGAAAATCAAATCTTTCGCGGTTCATTGCAGCAACTTATCCAGATCCGCATTAATTTGAGTTGAATAACTCATCTGAAGTCAGATGATTATCTTTTAGAGCAGCACTTAGAATGGGAACCACTACTAGCACTCTTATTACTAAAAGATTTGTGTAGGCTTGTTTTGGGGTGACGGATAGCTCTTTTCATAGACATTTATTTCATCATCATAGATTCCACTTCACAATCTCATCAAAAATTTCTTCGATAAAAAACTTTTGTTAATACGCTACAGGAACAGGTAGGTCCCCTCGATGTACGCACAATATTTCGCACCGGAGGTCTTAAGTCCCTTTGGTTATCGCCCATACGTAACGATTTCTACCTCGTACGTGCCTCTGAGGTAACTGTATGAAACTACTTAGAGTGCTTTCTGAAGGTGAAGTATTCGAGGTAATCGGTAAACATTCCACGTCTGAAGGTAAGTCTAGTGGTGCGCTTACATACATTTCCTCGATAGCTGATAGTTCATTATTATCACTTTATACATCATCTTCCAGCATAGTCTTGCTGGCGGAACTATCATTACCAGCAGCGCCAGTAAGTTCATGTCGTAATAGATATAATATTTCGTCTTCTTTTAACGAAGACAAGATGTAAATCTAAAAAATACACAAATTTATATGAACGGTTAACCTGACCACCCGTCAAAACGACGGGAAAGATTGGGTACCTCAAAAACTATGAGACTTACCTATTCACTGCGTGCGCCACTGCGACGAGCTCCCCGGCGACCGAGTTGGCTGAAGGAGACAGCGCGTTCGGATACGGCGTGAAAAAGAGACAACGATATCCCTTTGCAATGCCCGTCGAATCGACGGAGGTTCGGTTCCTAGGGCTAAAATAAAGTTTCACAAACTTGCCATAGATTTTTTTTCGTTAGCTCTGTTCAAACTTTATAAGCTATGCCATTTACTTAAAAACTACAAATGTTAAGTAATTTAATAATTCTGTCTTTAACAATTAACAACTGACATTTTTATTTAGAAAGACTAATGTCTTTTGAATAGTCTGGAAAAATAAAAGAGCATTAATAATAATAATAACCCAAAAAAATTTTTTGCTTGTACAGTAGAATTTTTTTTTAAATGAGAAAGAAATTATTTCGGCATAGAACTATAAAATTTACAGATTCTTGTAGGTTTAAGCATACTCTTTCACCGACATATCGTTGGTCTACTCCTTATGGGACGCCCAGTATATGCATTTCTTAAGAAGGTTGTTTTAACCATAACATAGGTTCTTATTTTGTGCTTTACTAGACGTTGACTTTAAATATTTGAAATGTAGTTGCCTTTTATTTGCGCTAGATTTTTTATACATTTTTATTTTATAGTATAGAAGGTCCTCTTGGGGATTACCGATACCCATAGACATCCGCATAATTACGTCCATGTAAATACATTGCCTTCATTCTTCTCTTCCCTCCTCCTCTCCAATACATACCTATATGCCAAATTATAACGACAAAGTCAAAGACAAAGTTATTTCTGTCATGTTGTGTGCTCTATTCATTGTTCAAGTGAAGTAATAAAGATACATTACACTCAACAAAAAAAATTAAAGATACGTCATGTCCGTATAATCTTCAAGGTGCTGCTCGCTAGCAATCCGCTCATGCTTCGGTCATGAATAACAGACACCAGACTGATACCTTAACAAATTAAACAATGAAACCTTCAGGAATTTCCATTCGCGAAAACTACTTAAAATTCCGTTTGGTAGATTTTTCTGACATTGATTACATGCAGACACACAGATTTTGTGGATTCTGTTTTATACTATGTATGGATGTTAAGTTCTGGCTTTTGTGTAAAAAAGCACTTACGTTTACGTACATGATGGAACTTCAATATTTATCGAAAAGTATGGTATATTCAAATTTTCGTCTTTATTCGCCTGCTAAGGATTCTTGTATATCTTGATAATATCAAGATTCTTTGGATATCTTGACATTAAGTTTCCAAAAGTAAGTCACGTATAGGTGAGCAGAAGTGTGATTTGAGAAGTACAGTTTATTCACGTAGCACCCGGTTTTATGCATGTAATGTGAGACTTCCGGGTGGCCCAATCGGGAAGGAAATTGGCTAAAAGAGGGACTTGTTCAAATATTGAGCAATGGCTTTTTGTTTTTGATTGTCCACTTATGCTATAAAAGTGTATTTTTCTATCTCATTCTATATAATAACCGTAAAAGCGCTATAACAAAAATGTTCTGATACTTATATATACTATGTAGATATAGATGTACCCTATTCTTTATTTCTATGTCATTCCTTATATATTAAAATCTTGGTATACGGCCTTATAAAGGTCCATGCGTTATATTATTACACTCTAATGAAATTCCTATCGATCATGTAATGCAATACGTTGATAGAACAACATACATAATTTATTTTGAACATGATAAAATAATCATGAAAATACTTGGTCTATAGCGGAAGAGCCTTTGACGTGAAACTCTTGCAGAGTCGAATGAGTCAGAGATTTCAAACTAGACAAAAACAAAACCTAAAGTTTTATTGAAAAATAAAAACACCGTCTATATAAAGTATTTTTAATTTACTGAGTTTCACCTTTATTATCAAAGCGTAGCCTGTAACATATGATAGGTTAAACTCCGTCAAGCTATTCAGGTTGAAGCTGGGAATATATAAATCTACGTACATAGATAAATATTTAAATATGTTATCTATATATAAAACGCTCAAATGTTTACCATTATTCTAACGCAGCCAGGCTGATATAAATTTGTCCCAGCATTAATTTTTTAGGTTGCTTTGAACCTATACAATATAGTGGATGTGAGTTAGACTGCATCGATTCAACTTCCAGGTTGTGTTATTCAGTACCACGGACCAGCTTAATGCGTAGGGTCCGTCCCGGTATATATATACTTTTTTAACTACTGTATGCCGCTCGAATTCAGGACTGGTATGTCCTATACGTCATATGGTTGACGCATACAACACGAATTTTATTGACATACACACTTTGGCTGCACACTTTTGCTGCGAGTAAATTTATGTTCATAATATGTTTAAATTTAGTACATTGTTACTTGCATTACATTAATTTTTTATTTTTTTCTTTCCCCAATGTTATCACTGTACTAGTATGTAATTGTTATTCTAGTGACAAAGTTGCTAAAACTCTCCTCATACTTTCTAATTCTTTTCTCTGTCTTTAATCATTCATGTTTTGGTTTTTTTGTGGCTCAATGATTATTAGAAATACACTGTACTAGTTTAATATGTGAATAACGTTGTTAGCGCAACATTATGATACATCCGACTACAGCGATCATGTTTAGATGTAAGTATTTTATGTTGTAGCTGTTTGATGTTATGGACATCAAAGCCCGATATAGGTCTCTCTAAAGCTGGGGCTAAAGCGTGTAGTGGCGATTAAATAGCAAGTCCTCGCAGCAGTGCTATACCAAGAGAACGGCAAGCCGCTGACATATATCGATTAGAACGCACCATAAAACCGATTAAAATTGTTAACTCACGTTAATAATTTTAATTGATAAACCTAACCGCCTACCTAACCGCCTACCTAACCGCACTGGGGCATCAATTAATTAAAATTATATCACCGGCTGTAATATGAAACGTATTTGAATACTTTTTTAACGTTTGGGACTTGGGTTTGCTTAAATTAATTTGTGTTTTTTCGATATGGTACATGGTACATGTAATTTTATTGATATGGGTATATTATACATCATATATATGTAGGGGTGGTAGAGAATTAGTGTTCAAAGATAGGTTAAAATAAAATTGGAAAATAACATATTGTTGTATTGTTTAACTAGCTGCGTGTCTTCAAAGAACGAACATACATATTCCTTAAATGCTGGCAAACCAGCTGTAGTCAGTGACCACTAGCCTATTTGCCCATATCTCATAAAAAATATGTAAAACTTCTTTGATGAATGATTTTACCAGCGACATTTTGTTTCCCGAAAATTTTACAAGAAAAGTTTTTAAAAGAATACCTCGTGAATATTTAATTGTAGATAACGCATTTTCATACGATGAATATATCAGTATTTTTTATTCACACCAGCTCGTTTGCCCGAATCTCTAAAAAATTATGTTAAACATTACTTTTTAAGAATAAGTTATTTTACCGTCAATATTTTATTTTTCGAACATTTTGCAAGAAAAGTTGTTGGAATAACACTGTGAAGTTTTAAGAGTAGATTCAGTAATAGTTTTTATTCACACCAGCTCGCTTGCCCCAGTCCCTTATATATTTTAATGACAATATTTAATTTTCCGAACATTTTGCAAAAAAAAATTTTATATTATAAAAGGGCAAACAAGAAATCGGAGCCTTTTGATGACTACCGGCTCCCATGGACACTCGCATCATTGTTCCACAGATGTGTTTCCCTCCTATCTCTCTCCTAATACGCCACCGGCTACTCAGAAACCAAACGAAACATGACAGCGACGTTGTTACTTTGCGCAGGTATCAAGTGAGCGAAGGTACTTCCCCGGCCGTGCCGGCCCAATTCCGTTGCATAGGAGGGTGTAATGTCATGGCACCATGCATGACAATACGTCCTCCTATGCATCATGTGCATGGCACTGCCTCTTCCTAAAAGTCGTTGGAATATTTTATACTACGGATACCTCAGTTTTGTTTCTCTGTTCACAGGTTGCTGCGTCAGATGAGAACCGAGTGGTACTCACAGAGGTAGACCGGATGCTGACAGGGGAGTATCAGTGCGAAGTGTCCGCTGACGCACCACTTTTTCACACTGACATCAAGGCTGCAGAAATGGTCGTTGTTGGTATGTGTAATCATTTTCTTTTACTTTTATTTTATTGGAAAAATAGTACAGCAGTATTGACAGAAATGAAATAGGATTGAATGAATATACACAGTTATATTATTTTCGCATACAAGTACAAAAATATGAAAAAACACATCTCTAATGTAATAAAATCTCTTATACCGCCGCCAACGTCCGTAATCCCACAACAGTGCGGTTTAAACGCCAATCCTTACCGCGCACAACTGCACTGTGGAAGCAGCTGCCTCCCTCTGTATTTCCGATTCGATGCGACTTAGAGGTCTTTACGAAAAGAGCATACCCATTCCTTAAAGGCTGGCAACGCAATTATAGGACGACTACTTTTACAGATGTCTATGGGCGGCGGACGTCACTACCCACGTGCTCGTTTACCTCCTATATCATAAAAAAAATGAATACGCTACGCAAAAATTTGGACCCCTTTTTACGAAAATTGTGCAAACGGGCGAGTGTAAAATTTGGCACACTTATACCTTATATGTATGAGAAGTATAGAACGCCTATATTTTAACATACGCGGGTGGATCTAAAAGTTCTAAGCCCGACCAAGAAAATGAAAGAAAAGTGGATCTAAATTTATTTTTATTTTTCGACATAGTCTCCATCTAGTTCAACACATTTCTTCCACCTGACCTGCAACTTGTTTATCCCTTCGAAAAAAAGATTCCGGAAGGTCGGCGAAATAATCGTTTACTGCGACTATCACCTCATCTTTGGTCGAAAATTTCGAGCTACCCAAATGTTTTTTTTTTAAATTTGGAAATAAATGATAATCCGAGGGGGCTAAATCCGGCGAATAAGGTGGGTGGGGTAGCAATTCGTAGCCACAATCACGGATTACAGACATTGTTTCAACCGAAGTGTGAACACGTGCATTGTCTTGATGAAACAAAACTTTCTTACGTAACATTCCCGGCCTTTTTTCTTTTATTTCTTCCCAGAGTCTTCGAAAAAGGTTACAGTAATAACTCGAATTTATAGTTTGACCTTTCGGTAAATAATCTACAAAAATAATGCCCTTCGCATCCCAAAAAACAGAAGCCATGACTTTGTTAGTCGACAAAACGACCTTAGCCTTTTTCGGTGTAGGAGAGTCTGATCTTCTCCACTGTTTGGATTGCTGCTTTGATTCAGGAGTATGGTGGTGAACCCAACTTTCATCCATGGTAACAAATCTGGACAAAAAGTACTCGGGATTAGTCTCAAAAAGTTCCAAACAGTCTCGCGAAATTGTGTATCGAACTCGTTTTTGTTCAGCTGAAAGCGACCCAGCGAGTAGAAGCCTTATGGAACCCCAAATCTTCCGTTATTATGTGTTGCACCAGGCCATAACTAATGTTTATTTCCTCAGCTATCTTACCAATATTCAAACGTTGGTCACTCAGTGCGAGATCACAAATTTTATCGATGTTTTCTTTCGTGGTAGAGGATGTAGGCCTTCCACTCCAAGGATCGTCTTTAATGCTCTCACGACCGCGCGTAAACTTAGCTACCCACTTCTTGACACTGGAATACGATAGAGCAGACTCCCCCAAAGTGTTCACCGTATCTTGATGGATGTATTTTGGCGGTTGGCCTTTTTATTGAGGTGCTTAATGACTGCACGGTGTTCATTTTTATCCATTATTGAAAATTGCGTCAGATTGCTTCAAACAAATGAAACTGCGCACAATAAATCAATATGACACATACTAACAAATGACGGCAGATTTAAAAAGATGTCATAGCTCCATGTAGGTTAGGCCACGAACTTTTAGATCCACCCTAGTAATATGCATTATGTTTTTTTATTTGAATTAAATATTATGACACGCTGCGGTACGCACACAATGCATAAATCACATTAATACGAGTACACAAATTTTGACACTTAACTTATTGCTATGTATGAATTACATTTTTTTAGTTTTTTATATACTCAAAAAAGGTTTTCATAGTATTTAACTGTTTTTTTTTGCCTAACCTATACAATCCCACTGCTGCAAAGGTCAGCCCCAAATCCTTCCATGATTCTCTATTTTACATCTATATATTTAACCGTTTAAGTAATTTTTTGATATAATTAATATCAAATTTACATCTTCGAGGGACCACCAGGAGATATAAATATGTAGACACGGCCGAGGTGATCCTCTGGAACATAACGAACTCGAACGAACATTGTGAAGTTACAGCTATGCTGCTGAAAGCGCGTACACATTTTTTTGTTGTTTGTCACCGCAGCCATTTGCTGCTATTATTAAAATAAGCTGAGATTTAATATTTGCTTGAATCGTACTTTCTGAATGTTAAATGACGTAATATAATCAAGTAACACTACGTACTACGCTCGACTGCCTCCAGTCCACAGTCGCAAGGTCCCGGGTTAGGGTTACGAGTCGGACCAAAGTATTAGTGGTTTTGAATTTCTGAAGACAGTCCAAAGTCAAGAAGTAGGCAATGTTACGGTCCCGTGCCTCTGAGAGCACGTTTAAGCCGTCAGTTGCACTTGATTTCTCTCCGAAGTTACAGGGAGTACACTTGTGCGCGCATATATTTGCGCGCTATAATATTATATCCTGCGCAGTAGGCTAGTCTCTATAGAGGTGGCCGCAATGGTTGAAATTTGGCCAGGGTGATATTATTATTACTACTCTCAATAACATAACAAATATCGTAATTTTCAATTTTTTTTGTAAGTATAAAAAAAATCATGGCGCATCAAAAAACAAAATAGTGTTGAGACACTATTTTATTATATAGTGACGTTACCTGCACGCTATGCCATCCTCATTAACACTGGTCATTATACCTTCTTCGTGCAGCGTTAATTATCATTTGTACTAGCTCTATGAAAACTAATAAAATTTATAATTAGATAAAACAGGCTTATAACCTCTGTGGAATTCTAAATGTAGAGTTAAAGTACGTTAAAGCAAAAATATATTTATCATGAAGCTTAAAACATTTTTTTAATTATGCTAATATTAATAAATGCTTTTCACCTTTTTAAATTTAGGTCACATAATGGAGTATAAGAGGGTTTGTATGCCACTAAGTACCAGTTGTCTCGCTTACCGGCTTGGCGGTGAATAAAAAAGCAAAATATTTTAAGCACTTGTTTAATTTTCAATATGGAAAGTATGAGTTTAAATATTTTTTAAAGGAATACCGTAATTGGCAAAAAATATTTCACCTGTGGATTTTAATAACATACAATATGGGGGGGTAAATATGTGGAAATTTAAATGTTACAAATCTGTTCTGAGCAGCATATACCTGTTTTAAGTGTGACTGGGGCATATCATTATACAAGTTTTAAGAAATCCAATGTAACCAAAAACAATTAAAAAAAAACAGGAAAAGGAAATAAATAAAAGATTTTAGTTAAAAACTTGAGTATCATATATACCGGCGTAAAATATGTTGTAGATGAGGCTTGTGGTCAAGTCATAAGCATGCTTATCGACAGACGTGATATTCCGATTCGAATCTCGGGTCGGATGATACAAAAAAAAATATTGGGATTTTTTCAATTTGTAATAATAGTCCGCAATTTAAGTTAGGTATGTTACACACCCGTACCTTGGAGGTCACGTTAAGCCATGGAACGTCTGATTTTTCTACAATCAAGTTAGAATACCATCTCATCGGAATAGGGGAATAAGAAAAAAGTAAGTGCAACAGTGCACAGAGATACTCTACGGACACACTTGTGAACTCTAACATGTCCTTTTTTGTGTTGATGTGGGGAAACGCATTTACGCGCCTTCACCGGCCCTGGGTGGGGTCCAGTGGTGTGTGGGACTCGCGGCACATGATTGTGCCGAATACCCACAAAAACCACCGCGAGTGCCATCTGTGCCGGCCTTGGTGAGGTGCCCCGGAACAACATACATCAGGGCACTTCGACGGCTAGTCAGCCTAAGGGACCAACTCCAACTCCACAGATGGGGTTGCCCCGCATTACAGGACAACCCCACCGACTTAAGGATAGTGCAATGGGGTGAGATTCCCATCCTCGCCTCCTGTCCCGTGCGCAAGTGCGCCTCCTCCTGTTGCTCTTAGGTTCCCTTTTCTTATAGGAGAGGTACCGAGAGCAATTTCTCCCCTTGATCTTTAAGCCCCCTCTTCTTATAGGCCGGGTGCAAAGATCTCCTCGTTTCAATTGGCTCCGCCCAGGTTTACCCCAGGCTACTTGACCCCACCGCCACGTAAAGGCTTGAACCACGGTGGGGACTCTAGTATGTCCTGAGCAATTGGAAGTATCTCAAAAGATGGACGCCATGGGCTAAATCTAGTTTGGAGGAAATTATTACTATGCCATGTGTATACTATACACGTATGGAATCCATTCGAGTAAATACGAGTATTAAATTGAGCTAAAGACGTAACACTGATATTCGTGTGTCGCTTGATGCCTCATGGAGCCTGAGTGCAGAATAATCGGGTGCTAAGTTAAGTGTGAGTTGTAACGTTCATCCATTTGTTAAATAGTTTCAATATGCATCTGGTGAATGAACAAATTTGGTTGTCAATCGATCGGTTAGGATCCTTAAAAAAGTGTGTCGTTGTCTGCCGGGGAGCTGCTGGATGCAAGTAGCTCGAGACCATGGCCTATAGCGCTCTATGGGGGAGGCCCATGCCCAGCAATATGGCTTCATCCGGCTGATGATGATGATGAGTAGTTTCTTTATTGACAAAATTTAAACAGCTTACCCGTTAAAGAAATATATGAGGCCATGAGTGACCAATCATTTTAAAATGTTACGTGTTCAAAGTTTTGTCAAAATTGTGTAATTTATTATTGTACATTATAAAAATAAATAATTATTGTGCATGGTAACGTCCAAAATGAGTAAATTTGGGATAATTATAAAATATACAATATGTGTTTTTTTAATTAAATTGTACCTGAACGTTGAGATTTATTAATAATCACTTTTATTACTAATGATATTATTTATTATTACTAAAAACTGGCCAAGTGCGAGCCCTACACTAAGGGTCCACTACATGAGATACGAGCATTACAACTATTAAAATTAGACGAACATAATTATATTTGCGGACACCTGTATACATTTTTGTATGAAACAAATTACTCATATAAGTTTCTAATGTTTTCTTCTAGTAATATAAGTGTAATTTACCAATTTGTAGTATTTGTTGTTACAGCGGCAACAAAAATACGTCTTCTGTGAAAATTTCAACTCTCTCTCTTTTCAATCTGTCACGGTTTATGACTTCAAGCTTGGTAAAGACGGACAGAAAAGCCTTACTTACAGGTGCCCGCTTTTTTACCCTTTGAGCACGGGCCCGTTAAAATCGAATCCAGATAAATAATGTCGTAGTTGTAAGCACAAATATGCAATTTTAGACTCTTAAGTAGTAATTTAATTTTACTATAAAGTCGACAACTGATTCCTGAATAAGGCTTATTGCTATGAATCAAATTTAAATACGGTCAGTTTATTACACGTGAAATTCAGCCATATACGTTTCTGCTCGGTCCTCATATATGGTGGTAATATTTTAAGTGCCTTATTCTACGATATTCTTATATACTTAACATATACGCTTTATTGTGCAAGTATACTTGACTTTCACTTCGATTGCTAATTATAGAAGAAATTCATCGGAAGCGGTTGTTAGCTTTTTAATGTTTTTAGTCTCTATGCGATAGATATTCTCACAATCACGGATATTCACGTGGTTTTCACTAATCATTAATGTATCATTTGATTGTTATCCACGGACCAGGCGGATTGCATTATGAAAAAAAGAAACTCAAAAATATTGATGTACATAAAATTGACAATTGTATGGGAGCAAAAAAGAAGAATAGCATCGGAATAGTATTTATGCGGATGTTTGTGGACATTGATAGACATCAAAAGTTTCCGACTACTATTTTGTCTCCCAAACAATAAAATGAAACTAAAATGAACGTGTCGTTTTTTTAGATATTAGGTTATTGTTATATCATGGGTACACTTGACGGTGTCTTGTGAGTAAAAATTACCTCCCCTGTCTCGTCGGCCCAATTGGATTGCAATACAATACGGCTCTACATATATTGATGTCTGAAGCTTACGCCCGTGTTACTCATTACAATAAAACTTCTTTTACGGATTTTATCGCGGTTTACTTATTCATTTAACTAGCCCGACGTTTCAGATGTTTTCAGTAACCATGTTTGGGTCCAAATGAAACGTCGTGGTAGTTAAGTAATTAAATTAATACACACGATAAAACCGTATGAGTACTTTTTTGTAATATCGATAAATGACGTTTATATTTGTTTATTAAATCACGATTTAATAAACAAATATATACAACATCGAAGGAATATTACCAGACAATATTACACAAGAAATAATGTCATTCTTAATTACAGCTTAATTGGGCTGGTACGACCGGGGAAGTAACCTTCGCGCAGATAGCACCGCTGTGAAGCGACAGCTGTGTCGTCCGTTAGTGCGGTTTCGGTCCATTTGGAGCGACGGAGAATAGAGCATCTATATATCAATTATGCGGACGACTATAGACGTCTGTAATTAACGTAAGGTCTGTAGCTTTAAAAGTCTAACGCAACAGTAAAGTTAGTTTAATGGTGTAAATTCAAATATATTAGTTACCTAACTCCTCCGCAATGGCTTTACCAAATTTTTTATGCATTATATATGTGAATCCGCTGCTATCTATATTTCTTTCAATAGTAATAATTTTGTAATGCGGCAACCTTTATTACAAAATTATTACTATTAAAAGATCAACGTCACACTCTACATTTTTTAATATTTACACGTTACAATGAAAACAAGTTGAATTTATGACAGGACAACGTCCGTCAAGAAAACTGGTATAAATATATAACAATCCGGCAAATTGGTATATATACATATATGTTTTAAAGGGCCCCACCCTTGCACTAAATGAGCAATTGGTTCCATAGACGTCCGCAATATTATCATCCAGGTGAACAGACGTCCTTTCGACCTCCACTCCTATGATCCAGACGTACAAAAAAAGCCATCTAAATCCTATGAACTATTGAAATTATATTTTGTTTATAAACTGGCTCAGGCAGATATTCGTGAGGCTACACAAACTTTGTTCCTTTTATATCGGCAATTCGCCCGGTATACCGTAGACCTTTTAATGTACTGTTAACTTAATAGAGGTTATTTACTTCCTTACATTTTATGGGAATTTGGTGATAAAGTCTATTAACCTTGCGGTAATGACAAGTGTCTCTGACTATACAATAGAATATTCTACGTGGACATTCGCATGATTGTTACGCAAATGCATTGCGCTATTACCCGCTAATGGGTCTCCCTAATGGGCTACTCCCAAACTGCGCGATACGCGACGCGGCGCTGTTAATTTACGCGGGTACCAAGTGTTCAAGAGGTATTTACCAGGTCGTGCCGACCCAATTACGTTGCATTGGAAGATGTAGTGTCATGCACCATGCATGGGACTACCTCCTCCTATGCAGCATGGCACTACCATTTCCTAAAACGTGTAAGAAGATGTTGTCTTTGTGTTTACTCTTGACAAGGGGTGTAATTTGGTGAAAACGTAACGAAAACGTTACGAAAACATGGCCACAAAAAAGACAGAGTTACGTAAGTAACACTTCAGGAGCAAAAAAGGAGGTGTGAAAACACATTGTACTTCTCTCACAGCTTGATACATGTCGTATAATTAATGGAGTCTTTGTTCCGTCGTCTGTTCTAAAGCACCCTCTTTTATATACTTAAATGAGCTCGGTTTTTTGAACCATGCGTACAAATTATTGCAAACCACAAACGTCACAGATGTGTAAAAATTTATGAAATTCGCAAAACTTTGCCGTTGTTTTTTTTATTAATATTTAATTCCATGTTAATTGCATTTAGATGGGCTATTCGCCTGTACCTTCCGTTACTACATTTTTAATCATTTTATTTTTCAATATTTATTATATATCTTCAACATATAGCTACCGGGCTAGGTTCATCTTATGTATTGTGTTTGTTTATATTTAGTCAGTAAGTTAGAATCTATAAAATTGTGTCCTTCCCCTCTACTTTATTT
Source organism: Eumaeus atala (assembly GCA_017140195.1). NCBI lineage: Eukaryota > Metazoa > Arthropoda > Insecta > Lepidoptera > Lycaenidae > Eumaeus > Eumaeus atala. Next base: position 641,026 of record JAFELO010000097.1, on the reverse strand, counting down.
TTATTCCATTACAATGTTTAGCATTACAAAACTTAGCTGCTGCTAAGCAACATCTATTGATTTTGTAATTTTAAAACTTTGATGTGTGTTTGATATTCTTTTACACAAACACCACTTCACGTATTTGATTGCAATTCGGTAAATTATGTATTTATACATTACGATTTGGAATCGAACGAATACGATTGATACGAACTGGTTCCCTTGAGATGTATTTTGGGCAGACAAAATCATGAGTCACACCGCATAGTATTACAGAATATTGTGTATAATTTATTCGTATAAAGTCGTGAAATTAGAATTGAGTTTAACAACTTGTAGGTAATTGAAGATGCTTGTTAACATTATTAGAGAATTACCGTCTAATTTCACCATATGCTCTTTCAATTTGTCGAAAAATTCATAAACTCAACAGGATGAGCTTGTTTTCAAAATAACAGATGTGAATGTTGATTGCGTTGCAAATACAGCAGCCGATTAACAAGCGCAAAAAATAACAGAATTGTGGCGTTGACTAAAATTATGCCAGTTGTTCAGTGTTGTTCCTTGTTTCTATTTTTTTTATAGATTAGGGGGCCCAACGAGCAATGGTGCTTTGAGTGTCTTTTGTGTGTCTTTTTACCACTACCGATGCCCATGAACATCCACATAATTACTATGCCGATGCGTTGCCCTCGTTTCTACCCCTCCCAATGGGCCACCGGCTACTCATAAACCGCACCAAAAGCGACAGCGTAGGTGTCACTTTACGGCGCTAAGCATGTTACGTCGTAAACAATTAATCCTCTACGTCATTTCTTTATGCTACGTCCTAAGTGACTCAAGATCCTGTATAGGGCATAGACATATTCGTGGTTAGCACTTGGGCCTTCCACTCGGGTAATCCAGGTTAAATCCCACGATAAATCAATAAGTATATAAGATAATAATAATTTTTTAAATTTGAAAGTGTATTTATAGATTTTTTTTATGCTTTTACAGCGAAGGAAAACATCGTCAGGAAACCCGGATTCGTGTATCTGAATTTGACCTAACCTAGAATTGGGCCTGGTTTCCCTTCTGGGTTGCAGAAGTTAGGTGGCAGTCGCTCCATGTAAAATCTGGCGCCCTCGTTTATGTTAGGTAGCTGATATTATCAGACATAGAAATGTGATACATAGAGTATATTGTATAATTCAATCAATATTTTTTTCAATCTGTAACAAAAATTGCTTACGTACCCCGTATTGCTGGTTGCCTTGCTCCTCCACGTTGGTTATAGTGTTTAACAAAAGAAAACAAAATGAACATATATTATTATAACATTTCCTCTTCCTCTCGGATCTCGTAAGCGACTAGACGTGCAAAATTGCATTTTCTTAATTTTTATTGTTTTAAAAAGCAATATTTCATTAAAAAAATCCTTGAGTACCAGGAGAACATAAGACGTAAACAGTGTTTGTTCGTAAGAAAAAATACAACAACTACGCGTGACGTCGTAAGATTCTCGACTCTGCTGTTCGAGCGACTAAAAAGTGAGTTAGTTTATTGATTGCCTAAATTTATAAGCGGTAGCGATTTTGAAGTAAAAAAAAAAGAATTAATAAAACAGTATGGGTAAATCGTTATCGAAAACTAATTTAGATTCCATCTTAGAAACCCCCACTTACAATGTATCTCAAAGAGCTAAGAGGAGAAGAGAAAAACAGATCGATTCTGATTTTATGATATGTTTAAAAATAAAATAAAGGCCATGATAGCTTCATTTATGTCCAATCATGACTCACAATTAGAAAAAGTCACATCTGCACTTATAGATTAAGAAAACCAACGTAAATACAGAAAATTCAATTGCTTTCTTAAGTAATCAAAATGAAGAATTTAAGCAAAAAATCATTCAGCAAGAAAATTATGCAAAGAAAGATAAGGAACGCATAATTATGTTGGAAGAAAAAATAGAGGCATAGAAATAAATAGTCGAATAACAAGTATAGGAATAAAAAATGTCCATGAGAAAGGTAGTGAAAATGTGAAAGATCTAATGAATTATGTACAAAATTTGGCAACCACGTTAAAAACGAATATAAATACGACAGATATAAAAGACATTTATAGGGTGAAGTTTAAGAATGAGACTGAAATGAGCCTCATCATTGTTGAAACCTCGTCTACAATAAATAAAACTAATATCTTGTAAAGCGTTAAAGCCTACAACGTCAAGAATAAAGAAAAAATACGAGCTAAACATCTTTGGTTCACTACCCAAGTAGATACCCCAATATATGTAGCCGAGCAGTTAACAGCAAATGTATCGAGACTGTTCTATCTAGCCAGAGAATTATCAAAATTGAAGAACTATATGTTTTGCTGGACCTCATTTGGCAAAATCTACGTAAGAGAAACGGAAACCTCACACATATCATTAATCAACAGAGAAGGTCAGGCGAATTAATTAATGCAAAAATATGACTACTTGTCCCATATAACTATTTTTATTGTTTTTTGGCTACATTTGTCTAATATTTTTTATTTATTAATCTTTACCTTCTTTTTACAAATGTACCACTAGATCCCTCACTGGAATTCCTCAAAATAATTATGGATAAATCGCATAACTCTCTAAATGTGATAGATGAAACTGAGATTTCATATTCTGTTAGTTACAACGTAGAACAATTTCCCTTACATATAAAGCCACATATGAATAGCATAACAATAGTCTCCCAAAATATAAGGAGTATTTACTGAAATCAGGATGATTTACATGTCACATTGTCTCAATTTTGGGTTGAAGTTGACATTGTTGTAATGACGGAGTGTAGGGTTCAGGCACATAGACCAGTACCGCAAATGGCTAATTTTAAATCTTTTGTAACATCCAATCAGTTAAATAAAAGTGATGGAGTGGTGGTTTAACTAAATATAAATGTAGCTGTAAATGTAACTGAAGTAATACTTGATCATGCATCTTGTCTTAAAATTTATTTGGGTGACAAAATGTTTCTTAGAATATATCGTTCTCCCTCTAATACTAAAGCCGATTTGTTTACCATTGGTAATAATAATAAAGACGTAATAATCACTGGAGACATCAATAGAAGAATTCTATTGATGTCTCCAGTGATTATATATTATCAATAGAATCAATAGAGAATCAATAGAAGAAATTAGAAGATTCTGATTGTTAGGGTAGAAGGTTAATACCTTCTACCCTAACAATCAGAATCTTCTAATGACCGTAATAATAGACTATTATATTTAAGCACATTATCTCCTCACGGCCTCCTTCCAGGACACTACTTTCCAACGAGACTCGGAAACTGTTTGGATCATTTTATACTAAAAATTAATAAAAGTAAGCATACTACTAAAATTACAGTCCTTATAACAAGCGTAACCAATCATAGCTTGATTGTATTACAAATCATTAAGATTGAAAAAATAAATAATATTTCATAATCCAGAGCGAAAATAATTTAATAATAAAATTTAATTCTTAAAAATAAAAACATACCACAATTATTTTTTGTGACTAATCCAAACATTATAACCATATTGATAAAGCGGATTAGATAATCTCTGAAAATACCCGAACCTTTCAAATGCCGAGCAGTCAAAGAGTTATCATGCCTTAGATAACTCTAGGAATCTTGAGGTGTATAGAAAATAGAGACAATACGCAAACACTACATTCGGATCCAGTTAACGCTACATTGAAAATTATCTACAAGAGATACCGAAATTTTTGCAATGTATTATTGCAATTTTAAGAAGCTTAAGTACAAATTTAATCGAGATAAATTAGTGACCTCCTCTAAAAAGAATAAAGCTATGTGGAAAACTGTAAATGAAGTGATAAATTCTAAGCCTCCTGTTTGCTTCAACTCAAATCATCTGTATATCAGCAAAACTCCAAAGGAATCTGTAAACTCAATAAACGGCTATTTTGCAAACGTAGGGAACTAGTAGTAGTAACTGGAAACTAACGCTGATGAAATAATCAGTATAATAAACTCCTTACATTCAAATAGCGCACCAGAATGGGACCAACCAAATTTCTTAAACTTAACAGGGAATAATTAGCACCCATAATTTGTCTTGTCATCTAGCTCACACCTGTTTTCATTCCGCTACTTTCCCCAAAGACTAAAAAGGCAATTATTTCTCCCGTGTGTAAGAGTAGTGATCAAGTTAACATTAATAATTATAGATCAATTTCTGTTTTGACATCGCTATCAAAAGTTTCAGAAAAACTGCTTAACAATGGACTTCTTAAGTACTTAGACCATTTTAAAATCCCCTCGAAAAATCTATATGGATTGCGTATAGGTCTCTCAACTGAAGATGCTATAGCTAAACTTACTTCTATTATTATTGATTCTGATGAAGCCAAGAAATGCCTGGCGATATTTCTAGATTAACAAAAGGCATTCGACATCGTCTCCATTACTACTCTTTCAAAAAGACTGGAATCCACAGGAATTCGCGATATTACTCTAAATTTATTTGCAAGTTATTTAAGTGAAAGAAAATTGTATGTGAAGATGGCTGATGTGATAAGCGATGAATGTAATGTTACTTTTAGAGTCCCACAGGGAGGCGTTCTTAGGCAAATCTTATTTTCAATGTTTATTAATAACTGAACGCAATTTTAAATTCATAACGGTAAAATAGTATCTTATGCTGATGACACTGTCATTATTTTTATTGGAGATACTTGGGATATAGTACATAAAGCAGCTGAAGAGGGATTATATGAAATTAACATATGACTAAGACATAACACACTTACCTTAAATTATGCAAAAACTAATTATATATGTTTTGCTAACACCATTAAAACACAGCCAAGTAATTTACATAAAATAGAAATGCATGATTGTGACATGTCCGACCTCAACTGTAATTGTCCGCACATCCAGAAAGTTGACAACATACGATATCTGGGAGGGATCGTTGATCAACTATTGTCGTGGAACGCTCATATTGAACTAATCATGAATAAAACTCGTAAACTTATTTGGATATTTAGAGAACTAGAAGTATGTTGTCAAAAAATAATTATTAATTCGCATATACAAGGCATTGGCGGAATCTATTTTGTGTCATTGTATGACAATATGGGCAGAAGCAACAAAAACGAAACCTTTAGACCTAGAGAAAGCTTAAAGAGTTTTACCAAAATTATGTTATTTAAAAACAATAGGTTTGCCACTCGGGAACTCTATTCACTGTGTGATTAATTGTCAGTAAGGAAGTTGAATTATACATTTATCGATGAATGCTACAGGCTACATAATATGAAGTTACGACTAATAAGACCGTAGTTACACGGGTGAAACCTCGAAGTGATATGAGTGTTTCATTTTATGGAATAGGGGGCAAATGAGCAATCAGAGCCTTTTCACGACTACCGCCGCCCATGAACATCCACATAATTACTATGTACTAAAAAACCATTGGGTTTGCCATCTTTTACAGCTCCCAATGGGCCATAATAATATAGTTCATATAATTGTCAACAGAACCGCCGTTGCTGAGCCCGAATGTGACATCTAATCGTATGTCGTACGTAGGCGGTGACCACATCAGAGCGAACTGTTCATCCCCACCCTCACTGCCAGCTGCTAACATCACGTGGTACGTGAACGAACAGATGGTGAGTGCAAGTAATAGTTGTAAGAGAAAGAAATTAGATTCACAAGAATTGTCTTTATAGACGAAAGATAAAGCAATATTTTAAAAGTGGGCCAGAAATAATTTAAATTATTTTTGGAATACCCAAAAATTTATATTACAATATGTTTATATAAGTGACGATATGAAATTATAATTTATAGCTATATATATTGTGTTATATAGGAAGCGGTATGGACTTATGATTTATAGGAATACCCATTGCCTTATATAGATGATGGTATAAACTTATAATTTATAGGAATATGCATTGTCTTATCTTATAAGTGACACTATGAACTTATAATTTATAAGGATACACGTTGCCTTTTGATAGGTGACGGTATGAACTTATAATTTTTAGGAATGCATATTGTCTTATATAATAGTTAACGGTATGAACTTACAGTTAATAGGACTACGCATCGTCTTATAAAGATACTGTACGACGTACGCCTTGAGTTACCATGTTTACGTGAATGTCGCTTAGTGATAAGCTCTGCAGATAAATTTTGAGTAGCCGGTGATCCATTGGGAGGAGGGGGTGATATGATACTCATCTTTGTAACCATCATGCGAATGTCCATGGACGTCGGTAGTCATCAAAAGGCTCCGATTGCTCGTTTGCAGGAGACAAACGAGCAATCGGAGCCTTTTGATGACTCACGACGCCCATACGCATGGCCCTTTGGAACGAAGAAGGATAGGAGGGCAATAATGCTATAAAAATACATGTACAACTGAGCACAGCACATGAGTACTTTCTGCTTACATTGGATCAAAAAATATATTCATGAATCTAACATGTTTCAGGACTTCACGACGTGTGACGTCTTTGTGCCCTCAAGACGGCGGCAGCTTCCTCGTTACTATATCGTAGATAATATAAAATATATCATGTCCACATGCGTATTGCATACATGCAACGCAATGCATGCATGTTGCATACATGTATATCATTGAATATTCTGACGTTGAACGAAAGTTGTGACTGTGGATGTATGACTGTGAATTTTATAAATTAGGGTGGGAGGGGTAAACGAGTAGTCGGAACCTTTTGCCGACTGCCAACCCTCATAGAAATCCGCATTATTATCAGGTGTACATATATGCAGGTGCATTGCTCTATTTTCCTCCTCGCCTCAAACCGGCCACCGGCTACTAACAAAACACACATAAGGCGATGGCATAACTGTTATTTGAGGAGGCTGTCATGGGAGCGAGAGGCACCTCCCCGGTCGTACCGGTCCAGTTTGCCTACAGTGCAGCATGACACCTCTTATTTGTATTTATGTTGTTTAATTGCATGTAAAAACTGTTTATACATTATGTTGTAATATCAAATCAGTTATAAAAATAATCTCCTAATTACAGGTGCCAAGTTTCACAGCGAACCACGTGCTGAATTTCAGCAATGGATATGCATCTAGCTTATCTACTTTGGAATTAGAGGCAGCCGCGTTGTCTCCTGTACCAACGCTTATGATACGGTAAATCGCTTAATCCTTACATATTGCTTCAATTTCGCCGTAACAGCTATATTTGCTTAAAGTTCGTTGTAAATTTCAATAAGAAAGTTTGATCGTGTATACAGATTTGAAACTATCAAATTGTCTAAGCTAACATTGTGAATGGAAAAGTTGTTTTGATTGTTCGTTACCACTTAGTTAATGTTAGCTTTTCGTAAGTGGGGAATGCAAAGCATACAATAATATACAAGTTATTACCGGTAATAGCCTTGAAATCCCCATAACACTTACGTGTTTCAGTCGTACTTCATATCTTCTTTTTATTATAGCATAGGGGGATATATGAACAATCGGAGACTTGCAACGACTACCGACGCCCATACACTTGGCCCTTTGGAAGGGAGAAAGATAGGACGGCGATACATGTATGTACATGCACGCATTATTGTTGTACATAACATGCCATAGTGCGAATGTCCACGGGGGTCAATACTCATCCAAAAGTTCATTTTTCTCGAATGACACCCAGTGTACTATAAAAAACGCATGTGCGTTATTGTCATACAGATGGGCAGTCCTCCTTTCCTTCTCCCCTCCAGTGGGCTACGGGTGAATAGCATATCTTTACAGCAATGTCATATGAGCGAGAAGTATCTCCGCGGTCATTCCGTTCCACCTCAGCTGTAATGTACCTTGTCACTACCTCTGAAACAAAATTACATTCGTTTCTTCGTGCTAGGTACATTTTTTAATCTGACGTATCTTTTTAAGAGGAAATGCCATTACACTATTGCAGTTTACTCGGACTGGCACGATTTGGAAAACATGTAAGGCACAAACAATAAAATGAAGTGTGCTGTTTGTTACATTTCGTACTGCTTGTGAAAACATGTAAGGCACAAACAATAAAATGAAGTGTGCTGTTTGTTACATTTCGTACTGCTTGTGAAAACATGTAAGGCACAAACAATAAAATGAAGTGTGCTGTTTGTTACATTTCGTACTGCTTGTGATCACTATGAACAACTTATAATTTTTTTGATTACGTTTACTACATAGCATAGTTTACATATAGGTTACATACATTACATCATTATCAGCCCTTGTCGGTCCACTACTGGACATATGCCTCTTCCAATGAACGCCAAGACGGCCGATCTCCTGCTACTCCCATCCATCGTGAACCATCGCTGCACGTACATCTTCTTCCCACCTGGTGAACGGTCGATCAACACTTCATTATCCCAAACGCGGCCTCCACTCCAGAACCTTACTGGCCCGTCTGCCATCTGTTCTTCTAAGTGAGCGACCAGCCCATTGCCACTTCAGTGAGCTCGCTCTTCGCGTGGTATCGGAAACATTTGGTTCTCTGCCTTAAATGCATTTATGTTTATCTGGAATTAACAATGCTGCTCTCTAGGTATAGAGTATAGAGGTACAACTACTAAAATAAAATGGATATAAAAGTATACCACATTGAGAAAATAGACCATAGAGACCATAGAGAATCTGTTCAACTATAGAGATCAGAAACATTACGTTTTCAATATTTAAAAAAAAGCATTAAAATAGTTGTCTCTACAGCCTTTCCCCCTTCAATTAGTCATATAATAATAAGTGGTCGGAAACTTTTGGTGACTACTGACGGCCAACGACACCTGCATAATTGTTTAACAAGCAACATTCCGTGTTAACATAAATGCATGTTAGTTCTCTAACTAAAGGTTTTCGATATCACGCGAAGAACAAGCTCGCTAAAGTGGCATAGAATGGATATAATAGTATACCAAATTGAGACCATAGACCAGAGAGAGACCATACCCTAGGTAAATACCTACTTTAAAATTTGAGACCATAGTAACTCTATTAAATGATAGAGATTATAATGTTAAGTATCCGGTATTTAAAAAAGGTAATTCTAGTAGTTAAGCCCACACCCTCTAATTTCTATTACCTTACCATTAGCCAAGTAAGTAATATTAAAATACTCAATACAACAACATTAAAGTAGAGTTCTTTTGTTACGGTCTTTCATTTGTCTCACATTTCCTAACACATTAAGAATCGGCTTCAGTATTTCCAAATCCAATTACTTACGTCACTCCCCGTACGAAACCTCTGTCATATTATCATAGAAACTCCCATGCTATCTTCCGTTTTGATAAGTTAGAATGAGTTTGCACGTTGACTTTTAGGGTTGCCAGATCATATACATAATTTTACGTTTTGTGTAAATTGAATTACGTTCTATTTTTCTCGTATGAGTTGCTATGTATTAATTAATAATTGTAAACTAATAGAATATAAAATATTGAATAAAATTAGTCCACGGCTCTCCCCGATCCCAAACAACAATAAAATAAATACAGAAACACAGCCATTATACAATATGGTTAAGTCAATGCGAGGTAATTTTAAGTCGCGGGTGGCTGGTTTCACTATTGTGTAGTTGTTGTTGGTTAATTTTGATTTATTTTGAAATACTAGCAAGCTTTTGAGAATATATATCTGACATAATAGACAGCTCTATTATTTGCTCCACGTAACTCGATACATCAATTTTAAATGATTTTTCATATGAGTTATTACGTGACATTTATACATCTATGATCAAACCCGCAAGCGCCGACTTATTTTCAGCTCCGTTAAAAACACATGAAGTTTATAGCACTCATCTTAATTCTCTTCATTCAAACTAAACTCTACTATTAAAGGGCCGGTAATTGGCTGGTAGATACTTAACTCTTTAAGTACCACATACATGTCTTATATTAATTACTATTTAATTTGTTAGTAGCCTAATAGGGATGTAAATTTATTACATTTCTTGTGGCAGGTGCGAAGCGTCAATATTTGATATATGGAAAGCTGCCAGCCATACCCTAGTGCTTCAAGAACGAAGCGCCAATCCTGCGTCTGCGTTAGGAAGTTTTGCAGGTAACATAATAATTATGAACGATTTGTAACATTTTACTGTCGTTTTATTTATAAGTACATACAAAAGTAAGTAATAGGTGTATCTTGAGGCACCCGAAAGGAACGACCGCGGCCGTCTGAAGGATTCTTCCGCTTTGTAAAGAACCCGAGGAGCATTTAGTAATAAGTTCTTGATTGTGTTCTTTTAATGAATAGAAAAAGGAGCCTGAAATTTTAATTCAATTAAAATTTCAGTATCACTCTTATTGTCAAGGTGCACCTAACGACATCACATGAGTGAAAGTTTGGCCACCCAGGCAGTGGCGGGCGATATTGGAGTCTACATATGTTTCAACAGCGTTACCCTCCTACCGTCCTTCTAACGCAGTCGGGTGAAATGTTTGTGTGCGAATGACACATGTCAGACATGTTCCCGTGCCGTAGCGTTCTATCGTTATAACTCTGTGCCTCGGTAGAGGTACGCAGCTAAGTATAGAGTGCATCTACGTTGTAACCGATGAAGCTGCACTGGACACTTACATCAACATAGAGCAGTCAAAAATAGACTATTGTAACCAACTGTAAAAATTATTTTTCAAATGAAATAATTTTGTGCTTTATTTTTTTTATAAAGAATAGGAGGACATACGAGCAGACGTAGCCTTTCTCAAGACCACAACACACCTACATTATTACTATGCCGCTGTGTTGCCTGAAACGTGACACTGAAGTTGTCACTGTACGGTGGTGTCACATTGTGAGCGATAGGTCATGCCGGCCCAATTTGGCTACGAAAAAGTAGACGTGTTAAGGTTAAAGTGTTAACTTCTTACAGGTGGTACACCTATAACCTGCCTACCAACAGTACTGGTGCTAGTAGTACAACTACTATTAAATTTGCTACTGCAGAGCTACCGTGAGACTTCAATAAGATAGCTAGCTAATAAATATATTATAAGAAATGTTTAAATATGTACGTAATATTTGTAGTAAATTCAGGGTTGTACACTAAGTTGAATTAATCTTTAAGGGTTTATTATGTTAATTAAATCAAGGTTTTATCACGCTAATGCTTTTGGCTATTCTGTAAATGTAAATAGGGATAAATTTTTTGATTGTTTATTTGTTTCATACGTTTTTCCCTTATTATTTCCATGTCCAGATGATAAAATATGCAGTGTTCTACGTTGATTTCGGGTATAAGCTTTTATTTAAAGAAAAACGTCCAAGTAGCATTAAAGTTTAAAGTAAATCAAGCAATAATAAACGACTATTAAACACATAAAAGTATTGTTTAGTTTGGGACATTAGTTCCTGTGATTAGCGCTTTCAAAATTCGGGAATCATAAGCAATCATTCGGGAATCATTACCTGTAGACATTTTAATATGAAGAAGATGATATTAGTTAATTTTTTTTTAACTTTAGGAAATTAAGAGAACATTCGTATTTAAGTCTTCATTTATATGATACCCAACAATCGCATCAGTGGCGGAAAATTTAATATTATTCCTTGTAACATTCTATATCCAGTACTTTCGATAGTAAATTAAGAATAATTGATTGTCGTTTCAGTAACCCTAACCATAAAACTAGTGATGTTATTTGTGATAGTAAGATCCATTTGAGCCTGGCGAGAGGCTATACGTTGGCAGCCTGATTCACTTAGCCATGCTAACTTTTGCTCTAGGAAGCAATTATACCTAACAAGCCTCAGTACATGTGCGTAATATGAGACGTTAACCTCCATGAAACGGTGTTGTATGGGTAATATGAAAAGTTAAACTTAATGAAACAATACTGTTAAAAAAAGTGCTAATACGTCACGATATTGTTTCAAAAGTGACATTACGGAATGTATACTTTTGCCCATTTGCTACTATTTACAAGCAGAGTCCTGAAGATAACTATGACTGTACAAATATAATCCTTGTAACTTATTCTTTTGTTTTGCGCGTAAATGCATTTATATTCCTGGACCTGACAATTCGATGGCTGTGAATGGCGCGGATAAACCGAATACCCACTAAACTCCCATGAGTACCATTGGCCTTCTAGATGAAGATGCCCCGGGGACTGATTCTACACGTTTGCCGGTCCCCTCTGATGTTAGGACCACACTTTAGGGTAATTTCTCACCCTGACCACTCTTCAAGTCGCTGATCCGAATCCAAACAGTTGAATGATGCATTCTGATGTTAATGTAATTGCGTATAACCATTAAAATGTCCCACGGCACAGAATTAAAATTATCACGCAGAATACGAGAGTAAATCCAACAATTAAAGTTTACAAACACAACACGTAAATTTCAGTTGATGGTTTTTATTACGAGAGCAACCTTGACATATAATTCGCAATGTTGTATTACGGCTCTACCAAAATTAAAGCACATTTAGATTACATTGCAGACTTGCTTCTGTTTTAATAATTAATATTAATAGTACCCAGCTGGATATTATGTTCGTTATTATTTTAAATTGAATTAGATCTAAATTGGTGTTGCTAAGATGAAGTTGTATTATTGAGAATACTATTATTATCACCTTGTTCGTGTTGTCATGTTTATTGCCCTGATAACTTATTACAAATCATAACGCTAGCTGCATGCATGAAAAAACCACCTCACGTAGTGTACCTTTATTTGTGTTTTTCTTTACACGATTCCCTATTTCATCGATGCTTTTATATTACGTAGAATTACTAGTATATTGTCCGCAAAATGACTTACGGATACTCAGATTTTTATATTAGACTTTTATATTTTATAGCAGAGCCCTCAGAGGGCGAGAAACTGGAGCCATTATAGTAACTAATATGCCTAGACAGGAAAGTGATAAGCGTATAAGTTGTTTGACGGCGGATGCTGTTGAAGATGATAATTCGTGAATGTTAACTCGTTGACTATTGTGCAAACACAAGCGCATATAGTGTATGTCTACATGAAGTTCAACACGTTCAATGATTTAAAAGTGCAGTTGCTGAGTATTTGTGTTGAACTTTTATTATTTTCGGTGCGTACTAAAGTACTTGATATATTCCCAGCTTGTTAGTTTCTGCCATCGTATGAAATTGGAATATTCTACATATAATTTTTAGGGATCCGTTTTACCTTCAGACGGGACCCCATTATTTGAACTGCACTGTCTATCAATTTGTTTGTCTCTCACCAGACTGTATGACATAAACTGTGATAGCGAGACAGTTGAAATTTTCACAGGTTATGTACTTTTAATTCCAATATAAAAACAAACTGTTAATATGCGTACGGTACCGATGTGAGAGTCTGAGTAGCACTTAGCTGGTTTTATAATTCCCTGTACACATAAGGTTCTTGGACTCAAGCATACAAGTTCTTAATTTTATTTGTCAAAAAATCACTCATTTACAAAAATAATTTGTAAATCAATTAAAAAAGTATATAATTATGATTTTATTTTTTATAAATTTGTTATAATGTCATAAGATTAAAATAACATAACTTTTAAACTCTTTAATTTTTTGAGTATTATATTATTTATCCCTATTATACATTACAAATAATACGATTTTATTTATGTCATTAAGATGTGAACTGACTTGGCATTTTATAGGTTTATTTTATTTGATAGTTATTTTTGTACAGCCTATTTAAATTCAAATTTAACCGTCATGTTGTGAGTTTTTTTGTTTGTTAAATGTTTTTAGCCCTGATTTATTTGGAGAAATAATAATTAAGGAAAATAACTGTTGAATTGTTGGAGAGGTTAACAATTAAGAATTCATAATAATTATTATGTTGTTCAATAGACTGATCGTATAGTCATATTGTAAATAAGTGAATGTAAATATTGTTTAAGTTTTATCCATTATATAGTATGTTATGTATTGATTATAATAATATTTATTTTGTATATTTATTGCAATTTAGAAAATAATCATGAATTGGTTTTTTTATAGAATAGGAGGGCAATCGAGCAATGGGGTAATTTTTACGACTACCAACGCCCAAGAACATCCACATAATTACTATGCCAACGCTTTGCTCTCCTCCACCCAATGGGCCACCATAAAACGCACGAAACGCGACACTGAAGATATCAATTCACGGCGGTATTATGTTATATGTATTGTCTTTTATCTGCCTGTCTGTTGAGATTTCTCCAAAGTTATTTCACAGCTTCCAATTTTTTTACATTTTTTTTGACCAACAAAAGCGAGAGTTAATTAATTAAGGACGCTCATAAGGAAGGCAGTCTATTTGTGGCGTGGTCTTGTATGATTGTACCATAAATAGTGGAAAATATATAAATTTCATAAAAAAAAGAAAATCTAATTTAGGCTAAAATATTACTATAAAATTTATAGAATAATTTGGCAGGTCCTTTAGAAGACTATGCCCTCTGCGAGAAATAGCGTCACTTGTATTATTTCTTTGTATAACTATAACGTCAAGATAGGATTATAGGGTTGTTATGGTTGTTATGTTGCTTAATGTAAGAAGATTTAATAATTTGATCTCTGAAATTAAGATGGGATTCATTGATTTCAATAATTAAAACTGTTATTTATTTTATTTTGTTTCTTATATAAAACATGAACCATACACCATACAACTTCTGTTTGGCCATCTTCTTTCTAAATAGTTTAGGGGGGGCAGTAATATCCACTTAATTACCATGCCGATGCTTAGCGCCTCTTACCTCGTCCCCATTCAATGGGCCATCTGATTTAGAATCTCGAAGGTTTCCTCTTTTACGGAATCTAAATTTTGGTTTCAAAATTAATTTACTAACATTTTAAATATCTCATAAAATAATCTATTTATTTAATGATAGAATTGACAAATAGATAAAATAGTATTGATTTTATTAATGAATATATTATATTCCAAAAGATACGGAATTGTTAAAAATAAATAGCTACTAGTATAAATATATACATTTATACTATTCAATATAATTAAATATTTGTGGCAGGGATGGTTATAATATAAATAAGAAGTAATTTTCTCATATATATTGTGTAGCCAAATAGTAAAGTCCACATGCTGACTGGAAGAAAGCCATATTTAAGAATGAAAACGGTAACGCATTTTATATGCGAATAAAATAAACCACTTTAATTTCTTGAAAACAATTTACACAGAAGATATCGTATCAGCTACTTACATTGATGTCTAAGAAATTCAATCTGTCCATTTATTTATTTGATTTTTATTGCCACTCACAAAAAAATTAAAGTGGCTGTATCAAAGTATTGTGTAGTTAAAAAACGTTATTATTTTAAAACATTAACCGACAACATTTTGTTTTAATGTCATTATTCATGACTTCGGTAGCATAAATAATAATAACATAAAATATAAAGACACATAAAATAATAGATTTCTCATTGCAGAATGCGTTATAATTTTTGTGATATGTAAATATATTGAATGTGGAGTTTTTATGTTTTTTATAAATATAAGTAATAATTGTAATGATAATTTTAGTTAGTAAGTTTACCTTATTGTGCACTAAAATGTGATTTAAAAGTAATATTCCTGTTTGAAGGAAATGTGGAAATAAACGGTACGACATGACTTTGTTATTTCTTTTATAACTTTCCTTTTCATTATCATCATAATCAGCAGCCAAACGATGTAAGCCTTCATAAATTGTTAATAGACTTTGGTTTCTACAACAGACATTTATAAATAAGTACACATATAGTACGCACACATTTGTCTTATCCCTTACAGGATTTTGAGAAAAGGCAAGTGTCCGATAGTGGAACGTAAAATGGACATTAATTTATAGTACAAGAGGGTAGTTATCAAGAATTAGCCGAAGTATTTTAAGGAATATCGACACTCATAGACAGCAGCACAATGGTAATACGGACATGTAGCTCTCTTTCCGCTCTCCTCTGCCAAACGACCAGAAGGAATCTTTGATGACTACGAAAGCATACTATTAGTCACATATTTTGCCCTTCTTTCCTTTCTCCCTTACAATGGTCCACCAAAAATCCACAAACCATACGAAACAATATACAGCTGTCACGTTCTGGCAAAATATTGCGATTTCTTAGGTTTACGCGAATGTTACACAGACTGGACATTTCCTGGGTTGATCGAGATGACAAATCTCCAGATGTTATTAAAAGTACCAGTAGATTTATGTAGTTAATTAGCCGCGAGGTATTACGTTTGGATTTTGATTTGACAATTTTTATAACTGGGTCCCACGCAGAAGGAAACACACACCCTTACTTACTATTCAAATTAGCATGTTTCTTCTTAATTTAAGTAGTCTCACGGATCATCCTAGTACGGAATCTGTGTTCCTTTGCGAGAATTTGTTCTATACCGAATCAAATGTAATAACAGCGCCCACCCCGGCCACGCGGCACGGCCGCTGTCTTCTTTAACGTAGCAAAGGCGTTTGACAAGATTTGGCATCAAGGCCTCATCTTCAAACTATACCAGTTAGGACTGCCTGACAGGCTGGTACCGATAGTAAACAGCTACCTAGCGAACAGGCAGTTCCGCTACAGAGTGGAGGGCGCCCTGTCCTCCCATCGTCCCCTCAGGGCCGGTTGTCCACAAGGATCGGTCCTCTCTCCCACCCTCTTCAATCTGTACACCAGCGACATACCGCGACACCCCAGCGTCCAGCTGGCGATGTTCGCGGATGACACCGCACTGTACATTAGATACCTCCCCAACTACAGAGCCAAACTTCTCCAAAAAGCCGTCACCGAACTCGGTGAATGGTTCTTGAAATGGAGAATAGAGGTTAATGCGGAGAAGAGTAAGTCCATACTCACTAAACCGCCCCTCGCATAGACGAGGTAACATGCCTCCTATCCTGCTCTATGGTAACGAGATACCTAGAGCAGAGACGGTAAAATAATTGGGAGTGACTCTTGATAGGTCGATGAGCTTCAAGAATCACATAGATAACGTTCTGAAAAAGGCACGATATGTCCTTTTTAACTTTACCCTCTCATAAACAAAAAGAGCCAAATGGCGTATAGACATAAGCTCACTTTGTATATTACATGCATTCTACTGATCTTGTCGTATTGCAGTGCAGCATTCGCGCACATATCCCCTACCCAAATGAACGTTTGCAGAAAATGCAAAATACATTCTTACGCATGGCTACTGGATGCCCGTGGTATTTCCGAAACATCGACCTAAATTGTGACTTCCAACTGACCTCGATAAAAGGACATTTCAAAGAGCTGTCTCAAAAGTTCTTTGATCTTGCCCTTAATCACAAAAATAAATTAATCGTTCAAACGTCGGTATACGACCCGACGTTACTAACCGACTCCCGTTATCGTCGGCCGAAGCACGTATTGCACGACGCCGACGATGCGATCGCGATAGCAGTAGCAAAGTCCGTCCAAGAACACAAGCAAAGATACACCAAGACACGCTCCCGCAGTAGAATGCCAATAGGGCCAACTAACGGATAGCAGTTTTTAGTCGGTAGTAGCTATCGCTTCACGACCTGAGCCCGACACACACTTCAGGCCCCCTTGGGTCGGCTGGATGGTGCGTCAATGCATTTTTCCTGCTAGAACCAATACGATATACACCGCCCGTATCGGTCGAGCTATGAAATCTTACATATAGTGACACAGTTATAACGTATGACTGACAGAATGTCAAACTCACACACCGCCTACGGAAACGAGCCCAGGTTCGAATCGGTAAGTCGAGAGCTTAGATTGATAGTAATAAAATAACGCGACTTCAGAGAGCTCTAATAATAAATAAATCAATGATATGGCTTTTGCCGATTTGTAGCTCAAATCGACCCCCTCCGTCAGAGAGGGGGGGGGGCGAGGAGGCCGGCCTCCTCAGATAAGCCAAACACTAAACGAGCTCAATTAGCCTCATCCACGACACCGCAAATTAAACGGCATTGTGCGCGCGCCGTCCCACTAGAGTGGGGAGGGTAGACCGCTTCCCCCTTTTCGGTCCCAAAAAATAATCACTATAGGGTATGCTCATAATCAACCCGGTTCATCTCTTCCCATCTGCGGGAAAAGAGGGGGGATCTGTCCCCCTATCGTCTCCCTAAACCTGAAGACAAAAAGTCTTCGTAGTCAGTCGAACTGTTGAGGCTGGACTAGCGCCGCCAACCAGTATTAGGTCCCTCCGAAAAAAAAACAAGAAAAAAGCGCCCACCCTCAGTGTGTTCACAGACTGCAGACTTTTTAAAACAAACTGTGTTTGACGTCTGATATATGTTCTTCGACGTGAGTTTCGATTGATCTTTTTGTTTGTCTATATAAAAGATACCACTGTCACAGTAAGAGTCTTCATACTCCAGCATCTAGCAGGGAGATGTGGCATTTTACTGGTGGTAAAAATTAACTGAACTTTTTTGGCGTCCTAAAATAAGTTCCTGTTGAAGCTTGCTTGAGGATATAGCCATTTTATGTATGGTAGTAGTTGCGGGTAGGTGCTCGACGGTGGCCAGTTTCAGTCGGTATCTGTGATGCAGACGGGGAACTCGAAACATAGGTCGGATATTCATATATGTTACTCCAGAGGTGACGGCAACAAATCCCGCTCAGGTTTGTAACCAAAGTCGTGTGTAAGTTCTTTGCACGTGGTTAGGCTAACATGGCGTGACGGCTTAACACCTATTAATTTGAGTATAAGGTACTTTTTTTTGTTGAGACGGGAAAACTCAATTACGCGCCTCCATCGGCCCCGGGTTGGGGTCCAGTGTTGTGTGGTGCTTGCAGTACGTTGTAGGAGTGAATACCCACGAAAACCTCTGCAAGTGCCGTCCGTGCCACCTTTGGTGCGGTGCCCTGAAACAACAAATCATCAGGTCATCTCGACGGCTAGTCAGCCCCCGAAGGGACTGACGATGAAGGAACCTCCATATATGGGGTTGTCCCACTCCTCAGGACAACCCCACCTACTTTGGGACAGTGCAATTTGAGGGGACCCTGCCCCGTGCGCAAAAGCGCCGCTCCCTTACTCTTTTGTCCCCTCTTCTTATAAAAGGGGCTTATAGAGCATCCCTTGGTTCAATTGGCTTCGCCTGGATTCACTCTAGGCTACTGAGCCCCACCGCCACGAAAAGGTTTCGACCATGGTGGGGGAGTGTAGGATACCACTCGTAAAGATTATCTAACTATATACATCGTTAAAAAATCTTAACCCTCCTTTTTTAATTGGATAAGGGGCAAACGAGCAGATGGTAGGTAACTACCGCCACCCATAGAAATCCGCATGACCCGAGGTTATGCAGGCGCGTTGCCGTCCTTTCAGATGGGAGTAAGCTCGTTCTTTGAAGAACCATATATCATATCGGTTCGGAAATACCGACGGTGGCAGCTGGCCCCACATCGAAGTTGTGCACTGTAGGAAACCGCGCTTGAAACGCACAGTTTTAGACATTGGGTGATCTAGGTGGTGACAGTGGAATTTAGAGTACTGTCGTGACGTCCGACAGTGGAATTCCGCTGCTGGTAAAATATTGGTGCGGCCAGTGTATAGTGCATCACCAGTACTATCATCCGCATAACAATGAATGCCGCTGGCTTGCAGCATATCATTGATATGTAAAAGAAACAGCGTGGGAGACAGAACACACCCTAGTGGAATACCAGCATTGACAGATTTGAGGTCCGAGAATGCACCATCTACAACGTCCTTGATGCTGCGATCTGTCAAGAAACTGGTGATCCAGTCTCATTCTTTCCCAGGCAGTCCGTAAAATGGAAGCTTCGTAAGGATCGCATTATGTCAGACCCAATCAAAAGCCGTCGCTATATCCTGAATAACGGCGTTGGTCTCAACTGCTTCCGCCCATTGGTGCGTTAAGTAGGTCAATAGGTCACCAGCCGAGCGTCCCTGACGGAAACCGTATTGTCGGTCGCTAATTATTTGGTGTTTCTAAAATAACGCAGGAGCTGGCAGTTAATTATGGTTTCCATAATTTTGGAGGACACAGGGGTTATCGCAATAGTTCAGTAGTTCGATAGATCCTCGTGGTTACCTTTTTTAATGATCGGGTGCACCGAAGTCGTCATCCAAGAGCTTGGGAGGTAGCCAATAGAGTTGTAGTATGCGGTGTCAACTCCGGAGCACATATCCGCAGCACAATCGACGCGATGCCATCGGGCCCACTGGAATTGTGGGTGTGTGGACAAGGAGAGTAGCGTTTTGCACACATAACTTTGCCAAAACGCAATATCCGGCATCGAGTGTTCACACTGCTAGATAGTAGTTGGTGGAGTTCCACGGTCATCCAAAATAGAGTTGGACGCAAATAGAGAGCCCATCGTTCCGGTTCAGTGATGGTAAGGATGGCTGAGCAAAGTTCCTTAGGAAAGCCTTGGCGAAGGACCAGAAAGGACGAGTTCCCAAAGGAAAGCGAACTAACCTCCCGCCAATTCTACCGATGTAATCGGACTTTACCTCAGCATAAACTTTTTTGTAGGAACTGGAAGCGTGACTATACTCCTTTTTGAATGAGCTGGTTGTTTCCTCCTGCTACGCCGTTGTAAAAGCCGGTAGCACTCTTGCATACGACGTAGCGCCAGTCCGCAGGAGCGATCGAACCACGGCAGTGATGTACCAGCAATAAGTACCGATGAGTGCGGAATGAAGGGCTCTATTCCTTGCTGCAGCAGGCACCACATCAACAACAGCGTCAGCAACAGCGCTGGGATTATCCAGCCAGATGCAAATCCGTCCACATGCGTAAGGTGCAAAGAAGAGACGCATTCCATCCCAATCTGCTGACCTATAGTGCCAGACACGCCAGCAGCCAACGAAACGTGGCCACGACCTGCGTTTCACTGGTACCAAACTGCGGATGAGACAGTGATCTGAGAAGCGCAGTCGAGCATGGACATTAAGCTGGTAGCTTTCCGGTTTGGATGTCAGCAGGAGGTCAAACAGGGAAGGTGTATGATCTTGCACATCCGGGGTTCGCATGGGCGATGAGACCAGTTGTGTTCAACCATGTGCCAAGGCAAAGTCGTGAACAGATCTACCCGCATGATCGGTAATGCGTGAGTTTAGCCATTCGTCATGATGGGCGTTAAAATCGCCAAGAACCACGATCTATGCGGTTGGGATCGGAAGGAAATTCGTAGCCTTTTCGTTGTGCTCGAGGAGTCGGTCAGATTCGTCATTACCACTGAGGGGTATATAGAGGCAAGCATAGACGTGAAGGTGGTCGTCGCAATCTACGCGTAGCCAAATGATGGAGAGATTCCTCTTTTCAAGATTGGAGAGGCGACGAAGGCAGATATCCTCCCCGATGTATACACACACTTTAGCATACGGCACAAAGGAGTGTACTAACTCATACTTTGGGTACGAAAGGTATGATGTATCAATCGGAGCGGATATCTGCGTTTCGATCAAGAAAAGCAAAGCCGGCTTCTCAGTCTTTCTCAGACTTCCCAACTCAGGTAGAGGTCCTGAGCATGGAAGTCCAGGGAGGGATTCTCCGGCATCATTGATGTACCCTCCTGGGGTATTCTATTAAAATACTGTGCTGCCATTAGATGGTGGGAGGGGGGCAACCGGAGCTCTCACAAACCGAACGAAACGCGACGACAACAAGAGTTGCGTCACTTTGCGTCGGAGTCATGTGAGACAGAGGTACTTCCTCGGGCGCGCCAGTCCAATTCAGCTGCAAGCTTAAAAATAATGCAGCGTGGGGCAGCAACAAAATTAAATTAAAAGGCATCTATTTGCGACAAGCAACAAATCACAGACACCGCCACCTGAATTATTCATAACTCACATGAGCAATAATGGCAGGTGAATATTTTCCTTTTGTGCTTAGTCCGTTGAGTGAATAGGTCTGGGCGGCTGCTGCCGACTGATAATAATTCATCGATTGTTTACTAGCTAGGCGGGAGGAAATAACACGGTGTTTTTTTCTGTCTTCTGTATGAGCTTTGTTTGATAACATCTGCTTCATATGTGTCTTTTTATAAATAAAATTTGTATTAAATTGTTGGATCTTTATGCTTTTCATATAGGGGTACAAACGAGCAGTACCTGTTGATTACTACTATTTTATGCAGGTGCTTTGTCCTTGTCCTACAAAACAAACCGTGTGGACAGTGTTAGAAATGTCAGTGTGAAAGTACAAGGTATATTTTGGAGGTATGTAGGGGCGTCGTAGGTAGTGCTTAACATATCTACCTTATCTTTAAATCATACTTGGGAACAGAAATAGGTATAAGTTCAATTTAAGACAGTTTATAGAAGTAAATACGCTATCTACGTACACTTTCTCTCATACACTTTAATCTATGTATATTATCATCACCTTGATGTCCGTAAATCCACAACAGTGCGGCTTAAACACCACTTCTTACCGCGCACAATTGTATTGTGGAAGCAGCGGCCCCCCTTGGTATTTCCGATCCGATACGACTTAGAGGTCTTCAAGAAAAGAGCATACCTATTCCTTAGAGGCCGGCATCGCGTCTGTAAGACGCGTGGACTTACAGATGTCTATGGGCTGCAGTTGCTACTACCTACCTGTTCGTTTGACCCCTATCTCATAAAAAAATATAATTAGTGTCATTTATTTCTATTCTAAAATACAGATTCTATGGAACCAAAATGGTCTAGCTGCTACGTTGTTTTCCCTGCGTTGTAAACTTTGTTAAGTTAGGTAGGATTTATATAATTATAACCATTGTTATTGAAGCTTGGCACTAGTTTAGCTCTGATAACTTTTGAGTTCGATGTTAGGTCTCTTTTTTGCGACATTTTTCATGATGTTGCGCGCTCTATATATATATATATAATATATAATCATTATTTTATACTATTCTAAAACAGGAGGCAGTACCATGCATAGTGCATGACAATCCTCCTATGCAACGGAATTGGGCCGACACGACCGGGGAAGTACCTCTTGCTCCCTTGATACAGGCGTAAATTGGCAGCGTCGCTGTCGCGTTTAGTTCAGTTTGTGAGTAGCCGGTGACCCATAGGGGGGGGGATTACAAGAGGGCTACGTGTGTACGTAACAATTGAGCAAATGTCCCTGGGCGTCGGTAGTCATCAAGCAGATTGCTCGTTTGTCCACCTATGCTATAAAAAAAGAAAACAAACACCGATGAACGAATAATATAACAATAAGCTGTTTGCTATTGCTGCTAAGGTGTGCCAAGGGTCGCCTCACATCGACTAAAGTAGACCACAGACCAATAAGGACAATCATTTGACGAACTTAATAACCCATTTCAATGTAATGTGGGCGCTTTCATCTGGAAACTCATGTAGATTTACGGAAATTGCTATTAAATTTGTAATTAAAGGGTCGTCACTTTGTTTTGCATGTAGTTCACGCGGTGTAAATTACATAGTCCATGGAATTTGTAGTCGTGTTTTCAGTAAGCCTGACACGTATTTTGTTATAGCGCTAGCTCGTCCGTTGTAGCACCCAGAATTTATGGTTGTTTACCCCTGTGCCATGTCACGGGAAGCATCAGGGCCCCTTTCTTAATTTTTAAACGTCTCCTGTCAGTTTAAATGAAATTGTGCACAAATATGTATATTTATCCAACCTCAGACTTTATTCCATTTCTATTAATGGGAGCGACGGCGTCACCAGGTCAGCTAGTTTATTTTTAAGCCGTAAAGTGTTTGTCCAGTATTTTGACTAAGCTACTATGGAAAGGGTCATAACACAATAGTCAAATAACCGATGACCCTGTAGTTTATTGTTTATTAGTCAAGTTTGCTCAAAGTTTACTGATCCGAATAAGATCAACATTCAAAAGGGTTAATATTTGCATTTTGATCTCAATGTATATTGAGAAGGAGGAGGGAAATTCTTAGGTTAGGTTCACTCTATTTTTCATACAAGGCACCTGCTTAATATCGATGCAATAGTGTTAGTGGCGGCGAAAAGACTAGTGGAGGCGCATTTTTTGGTGTTTTTGTTTTTCTGGTGCGACGTAGGGTCATGAAGATATACGTGTTTTTGTGGTTCGATTTTGTATCAGAGAAATCAGTAGGTCGTAGATATAAATTTGTCCTGGTTTTGACCGTTCGGTCCCGGGGCAGGGGTGTGTGGCCGACCTGCTCGTGTTGTCTTGCGTATTTTTTTGTCGGTATCGTTGTCTGTACCTTTCGTCTACGTTTGTTTCCGTCTGTGTCCAACGTCGTTTGTAGAGGTCCTGTCGTTTTTTCGAAGTTGGACCTCTCACCAACTTCGATAAAAATGTCTCTACATTTTGGAAGAGCTGTTTTGTTTTGTTCAAGTTTTGGTTGGATTTCTTATTTTTTCTTGGATATTGAGGCTTGGACATGTGGGGGGGATGGGTTTAGGGGGAGGGTCGGGTTCGACTAGGGGAAGGGGCGAGGTTTGCCCATTGGGGGAAAGGTGGACTTTGAGGTCCTTGAGGATTTATCCTCTTTGGCGTCTCTATCGGAAGCCGAGATGGGGCGGAAACGCCTGTTCACGGAGGGATCGGATGACTCCGGTTTCGATGAAGGCGCACACTCTGACCGGAGCTAGAGCTGCGTTGAGGGAGCGAATTTCGGACGACAGGGAGGAGGAGTTTGAGAACGCACTCAGGACTCTTCCTGTCACCTTCTTCTCTTTAAGAAAAGCTCTCTAGCTTTTCTTAAAGAGAAGAAGGTGACATCTTCCCCGGTGGGGGCTCCGGTAGTCTTTGATGACGTAGGGAGTTGCGGTACCGAGGAAGTGATGGTTGCGGCGGAGGCAAACCTCAACTTAATTGTAACCTCAAATTAAATTAGAGTTGACGGGGAAGTCCTCCAACTTGAAGGGGGGTTTGCCTCAAAAATCAAGAAGGCAGCAGATTCCATCAGAGATATGCTTGAGTCTCTGGTGGTAAGCACGGAGGGCGGAGAGGTGAAGCGCCTGCAGGCCGATAATTCACGTCTGCAAAGGGAGCTCGTAAATCTAAGGGAGGAGGTCTGCGGTTACAGGTGTGATTACGAGGAAGGGAAGAAGAAGTCGGCCGAAGTGACTGTTGGGGTCCCAAACTCGGCCGACTTTATGAAAAAGGTTGCCCAAATGGTGGGCAACATAGTTGACGCAAGGATCTCGGGCCTCGAGATGAGGCTCCCTCCTGCTCCTCCTTGCCGTCCCCCTCTTGCTAGGGACGGCAAACCGCTGGCGAAGGCTACAAGGGCAGCAGTCACTGCCAAGGGAGCTGATGTCCCTGATCCGCAGGAGTTCCCTGCGCTACCCCAGCCTTCAAAGGGGAAAGGGAAGGTGAAAGAAAAACCCGAAAAAGGAGGCCAGGATTGGACAGCATTCGGTCCCTCCTCGTTTCTGGCGGCGGCCGTATCCAAAGTGGCAAATGGGGCTGAGGAACAGGCCCCCCTAGAGGAAGGGTCAAAGTGGACGGACGTAGTCCGCCACAAGAAGGGCAAAAAGCCGGCGGCACCAGCGCAGCCGGCGAAGAAACTGCAGGAGAGAAAGAGGTGCTGTCTGATGAAGCGGAAGTGATCAGGCCAGAAAAAAAGGCGGACGTAGGGGTCACCGGCCTGAGCGACGCATTCACCGCGGAACGGCTTGCGACCGCGGTGGCCAAAGGCGATGGTCGGGAGGTTCTGTGGTGTACGTCACGTCGGCCATCGCACGCAGAGTGGAGGAGTGGAGGATGGAGACGAAGGTGGAGATACTCTCGGACCACCGCTACATACGGTTCGAGGTATCTCCGACTTCCGTTTGTCCAACGTCAACGTCGTCGTTGTCTAGGGGGAAGAGCTGGTTTCCGCGTTGGGCTCTCACTAGGCTCAACCGGGAGCTGGCAGAGGAGGCCGCCATCGGCGGCCATTGGAGCCTCCCACCGTTGTCGGAGTTGGGGATGGACGAGGCGGCCGGTCGGCTCTGCGACGCATTCACTGCGGTGTGCAGAGCGGCCATGCCGCCCGCGAAGAATCCGCCCCAGCGGCGGGCGCTCTGTTGCGGGACGGCCGAATTTTCCGGCCTCCGGGTCGCCTGCAACGGGGCCAGGAAGAAGTACATCCGGAGCAGGCGGAGACGACCCCAGGTCGTCGACAGGGACGACAGGGGGCGCCTCGGTTGGCTGAGGTCGGTCTAGACCTCGTGAGCCGTATAGCGAGGCTAGGGCTCCGGATCAGACTAGACAAGAACGAAACCCTTCTCTTCCGCGAGACCGTCCGCAAAGGGCCCCCACCGGGGGCCGCTCCGCAGATCGGAGAGGAGAGGGTCACGTTGAGCCCCCACATCAAATATTTGGGGCTCATCCTTGACGGAGGGTGGACCTGCGGCCCACACTTCCCTATATTAGGATCGAAGTTCGTGAAGGCGGCGAGTGCGCTGGGCAGAATCCTCCCAACCTCGGAGGACCCAGCGCCGCCTACAGGCAGCAGTACTCCGGTGTCTGTCGAGGTATGGCGACGTACGGTGCTCCGGTATCGGTGGACCGTCTCGCTACAAGAAATAAGGCCCATCTGCACTCCGCGCAGGGGGTCGCCGTAGTGAGATTGATTCGAGGGTACTGTACGGTTTCATGGTCTGCAGCTCCGGCCCTAGCTGGCGATCCCCCGTGGGAGCTCGTGGCGTAGGTTCTTGCCGTGAGCTACTTCTATGTCTCGGATAGGTGGGCTATCGGCTTGAACCCCACGCATGACGAGATCCTGCGGGTCAGCCGGGTAGGGAATGTGGCGTTAATGCAGAGGTGGAGGGTGGACCTGGCATAGATAGAGCGGCCTGGTGGTAGAGAGATAACGGCTGCCTTGCACCCGGTTCTCGAGCGGTGGATGCGCCGTAGTCGCAAACCCCTCACCTTCCGTCTGACGCAGATGCTCACCGGGCACGGTTGCTTCGGTGAGTATCTGTGTCGTAAGGCCCACAGGGAGCCGACAACTCGGTGTCACGATTGTGACGTAGCGGTGGCTCGGCACACCTTCTAGGTGTACCCGAGATGGGCGGCGCTGCCTCACGGTCTGACATCAGTTGTTGGAGGGGACTTGTCAAAGACGAGCATCATCGTCGCGATGCTCGGCAGCGATGAGTCCTACCAGGCAATGGCCTCCTTCTGCGAGACCGTCATGTACCAGAAGGAAGCCGACGAGCGGGTGAGAGCGGAGGCTGCCTACGCGGCCTCCCCTCGCCGGCGACGAAGTCGAAGTGTTCCGTGTCGGGCCGGGATGGGAACCCGGTCCACTTCACAAAGACACGGCGTCGTGGGGACTGTCATAGCGTAGCCGGACAGTCCCCGAGGAGGTGAAGTCTGGCCTTTTCGCCAAAGCCAGCCTGATGCTGGATGGGTCCTGTTGCCTGCAGATATGGGACCCTCCTCTAAGATCGGCTGAAGGCTCCCGTAAGGGTTTAGTTGGTATTGCTACCCAATGGCCGAGTCCAACATAGGTTTGGGGGTCTACCCGGGCTCCCAGATATCATGCGTAAATGCATTCCCCTTCGTCACCAAAAAAAAAGGCGGAGGGAAATTCTTAAGGTATCCAATTACAAAAAATATTTTCAGCAGAAATTAGCTGGCCTAACCAGATAGGTAGACCCATCGACCCATCGCTTGCATGATACTGCGTCCACATGATAACTATATTATCGCGTTTTGTGCATCGTTATTCACCAAGTGGTTAAGACTGTCTGTTTACCATCCTACAATAGAGAAGACGACGTCATCGGTAGGTCTATTTGTGTTCCCTAAAAGATTATGTATATTATATTTATATACTACATTTATGTATTTAACCATTGTTGATATATTCTCACTTTTCACTAAAACTTGTACTAAACGGCAACTTCAAACTTTCCAACCCCAATTAGGTTTTGTCGCTCTAGCTATGAAGTAGTTTGGATTGAATTTGGTCCGTATACATGCTTAAGCTTCACTAGTCTGAAGTTTCTAATTCACAGACGCCCTTAGGTACACTTAAAACTTGAGTTTGGTGGTATATGTTTTAACCAATTAGCTTTATGCTATAGCAACAGTATACCTGACCTACAGAGATAAGCCAATAACTAGTGATGAAATGTAACAGAGACCAAAATTGTTGTGCTGTTGGCCACATCTCACTATGATATCATAAAACGGCCTAAGTGAATATCGAGTCATGCGCAGTGTAAGCTTCCCTAATTATTGCAACAGCAAAATATGAATTATTTTTTCTGACAGAGAGTTTCTGTGCTATGCTCTAAGTAAAAATCAAACCTAACAAATTAATTTGACTTTTCATACAATACTTACATCCCTAGTTGTTCAGAGAGTTTTGTATCAAAATCCTTAAATTTTTTTTGAGCTTTGGATATGACTTGCATAGAAAAAGTTGTTTTTGAGTTAAATACAATTGGCCTACTATTACTCCTAAACTTGTAAAAGCAACTTTTGTGTGATAGTTTTTCTTTATATATACTAATAATAATAACACTGGTAAGTCCACAGTCACACCACGTTAGCCTAGTCATGTTACAAGTATCAGACAACAGTATTTCTGTTATATGTTAAATTTAAGAAATTGTATATAAATCTATAATATCATAGAAATACATGTAATACATACATACACATCCATGATCTAGGCGGAATTTAAACCCACGACATATGGCGTGAAGTTACCGAGTGAGTCAGCCAAGTGGCGTCAGATACGTGTGCTACTGTCAAAACCTTAGAGTTTCTAACAACAACCGTTTAGTAGACGACAGAACCCGTTACTCTAACGAAAATTGGCATTATGAAGCTTAGTATGTCACAAATGCTTTAAACGCTGAAAAAAGCCCCACATACAATAAATATGGAATCTGGTGCATCTACTGCGGGAAGAGAGAAGTCTTGTACTCACCGGCCACCTGTCTGCGATATCTTCTATGTAAGTCACTGTCTGGCAAAATGACACGACCCCATTCCATGTGGTAGATACCTGTTCTGTACGATAGCCCGAATTGTAATCTCGTGTCAGAGGTTTTCTATTCCAACGATAGCCATAAGTTCCTGGCATTGCTATATCGGATAGCCGGTGCAGTGGTTGCACTCGGACGTAGGCTCCCGGCGTATGCTACACATGGATGTAGAGCCATGCTTTCTCTCCAGCCAATTCTTCATGAAGCAACTTACCGCCGCGATTGGGCTATTTCAAGCACAAGGTTGACCAAGTCTGTGTTCCCACTCTAAAATGAGTTCCTAGTGAAGCAGGGACCTCTGAGTTTTGAGCTCTCGATTACCCGGTCTGAGATCCCACTTCAGAGCCTTCTTAGGGTAATTACATTTTTTTAAGATTATATTTTGCTATTCTGTCGGCATGATTAACGTGTAGGTGTAACTCATGCCAAATTACCACTATCTAGTGCCAATAGTTTTTTAGCCATACCACGGACGGGCGGACGGACAAACAGACACGGCTGTTGACTACGGATGCCCAAAATATGTTAAATAAATTAATTATATAAACAATTAAGCATTTGTATCCAGTAATACAGCAGCATCAAAAAAATGATCCACCAGGTTATTAAAATAATTATTTGACAAATAAACGCTCTTTGTACCACGTTCAACAGCGACGTAAATACTCTGAAAATTAAAATATATAAATTGTTCAACGTAGCATGCATGTGTAATTATTTCACCCTGGCTCTTGGTTTAATTCAAGTTAGTATATTTTAGTGCGGCCTTTACGTCAAAGGTAATAAAATTCATACATTCCCGTCGCTTACTTTATTGCTACATAAGGCTTTCAACGTGAATTTTAGGAATATGATGCTCTTCGAATTCATGTCTTCCATTCTTGAATTCCTTAATGTCAAGATCCTCTCCTCGACATAAACTTTTCTTGGCATTTGTTAGTTAATACGTGCGAAACATCTCGCAAAAAACTATAAATAATAAATTTATATATTTTGTTATAAACATGAAATAGGTTTGTGTCGGTAATTAATCGATGAAAAAATCTAATTTTGTTAATCCTAAAGTACCAAATGCATTCTTTTTCTTCGACCGTTGTCGTGTTTTTGAAAGTATAATATACTTTATATTAT
This sequence comes from Eumaeus atala, assembly GCA_017140195.1. Lineage (NCBI taxonomy): Eukaryota > Metazoa > Arthropoda > Insecta > Lepidoptera > Lycaenidae > Eumaeus > Eumaeus atala. Next base: position 611,008 of record JAFELO010000097.1, on the reverse strand, counting down.
TATAATTATCACGTCAAAAAGTTGCGTTCTTTCTGCTATGTAAAATGCGGGAGACACCCAAGACCAATGGGTCTTTGCAAAAAAAAAATCGACTATATTTACATATTTTATGGTCAGTATTTATTTTCAGATACTGACTATAACCAAATAAAAAAAAGTATTATGAGATTTTTATATTATATGGGGACAAACGAGCAGTAAGAACTTTTCGATGTCTACCGGCGTCAGAATCTCCTTCTCTCCTCCCCAGTGGGTCACTTACGCACCTCCACACATGCTCCTACCAACCTCTCAGTATACGGAGCGAATCATGGGAGATGCTCGGGAGTTTGCTCACCGGCTCTGTTCCCCAAAGTGCAATTCCTGATTCCCTACACATTATTTAAGTGCCCTCTCGTTATTTTACTCTCCCCTTTCTGGGGTCTGACCTCACAAAGATGGAAGTTGTCATCGACCTCGTCAGTCCTAATTATCTCGATGCAGCTACGTTGTTACCTATACTTCCTCTTCGCGTGCTCAATTACCTAAAGCTCTGTTCCGTTGCGACCAAATGTTGTTGATAGACTGGGCCCACTGTCGTCCATTGGATGCCGTCCAACATAATATTTCCCTCATTTTTGTACAGGTCACATTTCCACAGTACATGGTCTCTGGTTTCAGCTTCATGACCGCAAGGACATGATTGCAGGTCAAATAACGCCATCCTGTGCAGGCGAACTCTAAAGCACCCGTGCGCAGCAAGTATCTGCGAAACAACGTACTCAGGTTCCACCACTTGATATGCCAGATGCGTTGTAACTTCTGTAAAGAAGCAGTACAGCTCCCTCTCGTCAGCACACGCGGCCCAGCGCGACCCCAATGGGTCACTGTGAACTTATGAACCGTACGAGACAGTATAACACTTCATTTAGTTTATATTATCTGATTCTATTTCATATGAATGAGATGAAAAAAGAAAAGAAACTATGGCTTTGAAAGAGATTTAATATTATTTCAAGTGTTACTGTAATACGGCCAAGGCTTACTAAAATAAACTTTAATCTTAAGTTTTAACGAATTAGTTAAAGCTATGCGAACTGTCTAAACAGTTGAATATAATTCCACGAGAATTATATTCTACAGTTTGGATAGTTCACTACGAGTATTTCCATATTTCTTCAATAAACATTGTAACTTATTTAAGTTAACTACAAACATTTTCTGGCACCGCAGTGCCCTCGCCAAGTCAGACAAAAAAACGGACGTACCTTTGTAATCTCGGTATATTTTTTTGTTAAATTATTACAAATTTGTGAAAATAGTTAGTGTTTACTTGAAATAAATGTAATTGATATTCCATTTAATTGACCGTGAAGAAAAGTAGTTACTAAAATTGAAACACAAAGTATGTTATAGTATAAGGGGATAGGCAAGTATTTTGATGACCACAGATCATTATCAAGACGTTGCCCTCCCTCCTCTCTCCAATGGAGATTCGAGATTCGAGAGCCATAGGAAATTCGCCAACCGCACGAAACTTTTGTTTTGTAATACGACAGTAACGCAGAAAGGCACTACCTCTCTACAATATGAAACAATTTCTAGCACAACATTAAACAAGCAATTCGTATCCATTTCGTAAATGTTCATTTCAACAAGTGGTCCCTTAAATTGAATACGCGTCCAGAATAACGATCGGCCTTTTTTATTTCCTCTGTTCTATGAAAATTTAACAACAAACTTGCGTTTAAACACATAAAACACTAGCTTTATTTGAGGTTAGGTCCTATAAATAATTGAATGATACCCCAACCTTATATAAATTATTTAGAGTCATAAAATAAAATACTTAAGAAAAGGCCTGAAATACGTCGTAGAAACGTATCAACTCTGAACCAATATGAAATAATGTGGCACACGGTCAGAAAAAATGTCCCTAGGATCACTGAATCGTCAATCGACCATCTGTTTATGGACATGCTCACAAACATCTGCAACTCAGGGTGTTTTCTAGTCGCGTACCGGTTGTATGTGTGTTTGAGATAATTTTCACGATCACATAAAGGTTCCTAAAGTATCTAATTGCACGTAATATAATAATCCATTTTGTAGTAGTTTTAGAAATGCATTAGATAATTTGATCTCCAGGGGGGATCGCTCTAGCAAGGCGTATCTTGTATTGAATGATCAAAGGTGAACCTTGAATGGTTTTTTATAAAATTGTATTCGGTGTCCAAAAATGACCTTCATGTATTTGGGGGCGCCCATCTTCTCCCTTCTGCACCTACGCAGCTGGCCGGCACGAAAGTGAGACTGCGAGTCAGTATTTTCCCTTATCGTTGTTTCGTCTACTCGGCCCACCTCTTCCACAAAAGAGGCCTACTATTATAGGCACCTGACAGATTTTGTTTCAACTGAACATTATTTATTTTGTTGCTAGGGAAGTCGCCATAATTAGTAGAGCCCGACGAATTTATAACTGAATAATGATTATACATAGAACCGGTCTCCTAGTGTGCGGTCTTTTGTCTGTGGCCAGAAAACTTTTCTGAAATCACCCATCTTTGTTAAAGGGGTAAATTTAAATTGCTCGTCATCGAACAAATTATTGAATGATGGTGGTATTTTTCATAACACATTCTTGGGACATGAGTCTTTAACGTGAGCGAGGATAGCTTCTCTTCTCTGCTGAATTATTTCTGATGTACACCATGTATAGCATACCAACTGAAGTGCATCATAAGAATTGCACATTTGCAAATATATCTCGAATTTTCTTATGAATTTCATCATTTTGAAGGTCAGGCGTCACCTTTGCTTACTGTAAGAAACCCTCTCTTTCAGCGTATGCCTTATCGGTGTTTATTGCTGTACGGGATATGTCGAGATATGTCAAAACGTTTAATTTCATCGTTAGCTTTCAGTTCGGTGAGGCCGGGCGAATTACGATAATTTTGAACATCGGCGTACCTAACACCTTGCCAGTCCTCATAATCAAATATTTGAATATCTTTTATAATGTCAAGATAAGACTGTGACTTAGGAATCTCGGGCTCCTTTAAGCTTGTACCTATGTTTATAGCAAACTTGAGCTCAGAGTTCCTATCGAGTTGTGATCGTTCGCCTAGATATAAACTACCGCTAGCGTTATCACGAATGCAATCATCATCATAATTAATATACACTTTGCGGCTCGTTTACTTCGCAAGTCAATTTATCTAATTTGTCACTTTTAGGGAATGTTCTTTACGAGAAGGTTCCTCACGTTGTTGTCGACGCGGACGTCTGCCAGAGGATGAGAAATCGGAACTTGAATTTCTCGCATCACTATCCGAGGAAGACGATAAAATAGTACGTCTTTGTTTCCGATCTACACGCCGCAGAGGTTCGGTATTAATCTAAGCGCTTGCATCTTATTTATTTTCAATGTTACTGGTTGTTTCACTAATCTCTGTTATCATTGTAAGTTATACCTAAAACTAAAGCAATAAACTAAACTAAACTGAAATTACTAAAATATTGATGGAGATGAACATTAAGGACTTATTCAAACGAGTAATTTTTTCTTGTTATCTTCATAATTGTCCCTTAGAAGAGGGTAGATAAGAAAAAAATGAACAAGAAATAAAACAACAAAATAATAAATATTGAGGTACGTATCACAAATAAATAAAGCTTAATTTTATAAAGAAGCTAATAATATATGCATATCTTAGTAGAATTATAATATTATTCACGAGTCACCGTGAGTTAAAACAATCTTTCGGGGCGTAAACAACAACGTCAATGCTGGTCTAAATGGCAAACTAGCCGAGTTAAAGTCTGTCACTGTCTCGTAGTGGTGGGAAGGAAGGGAAGGAAATAGAGAGATTGGGGAAGAAAAGAGACACTAAATGGAGGCGGAAGCGATGGGATAAATCAATTATTCTATTTGACGTTGGATCACGGTATTCTTTTTAATAACTAGTTTATTAGATTTAAGATGACTTCATGTTAAGTAAATATATTGAGAAGTTATTTTATTTATATAAAATACGTCTAATTTATTAATATATTTTTTTACATGATCTTTAGTTTCGAATATAGATTGGACTTACATTTCTGTCTTTGACTGTCACATTTTGTACGTAACTTTGAGTGACCGCAGTTATTTTTTTTTGTGATGTCGATGAGACATTATTTTCTTATTATAGTTTCCCGAGTTCGGTTAATGTTTAAACTGTACTCGGGAAACTAAGTAGAAAACATTCCCGTTTTGACATGTATTTATTTGTGTATGTGTGTTGACTGACAGAGTAAAGTAATGTTTTGGCTCTTACGTGTGTAATGAATATATACAGGCTAGTACGGAATGGCGATATAATATTTTAAGGGCGTCATTCCCTCATATAACAACCTCCTTCACGGGGTCAACATCGTGAAAAAAACCTGTTCCATTTTGCCGAATTTCGATGTTGCTTTTCTAATATTCTGGGAGGATAGTTCACGATCTAATGAGAGTACAAAAGTATTTTTTTTTTTTACTATAAAGTAACATCCGTGCCCCATTCAGGAGTCAAGATGATCAAGAAAATTCAAGACTCAAGATGATCAAGACAATGGGCTAATGCTGCTGGTAGCGTGTGAAGTTAGATACAGCACACATGTGAACTGGATCGGGAAAAGTTCATGTGACTTTACAAGAATGTATTTGCGTGAAAACAGGCCCGGATGGAATGGTGCCTGTGTGTTTACGACATTATTTACAACGATTTAATTGTACGTTTGGATTTATCAATACAATCCAGATACGAACCGGTAATAGATTATAATAGAGTGTTTCAAAACGTAGCGGCAGGGATGATTTTGATCTCTAGCTACATTAATGTGGCTGGATTTCGTCAGTATAAGATGCGCATTTAAGGGGCAGATAAATAAACAGTATACAATAATTGTAGCTAATGCATTATATGGCCCACGTCCGTCATCAGAAGCGCGGTTCTTAAGCAATAACATAAACGAACTTACAACAATCTCATAACATTGTATTCGCAGAATAAACGCGATAAATCCGATCTTAACTCTCCTTTGAACTCTAATCAACGTGCTTTGTTGTTCAAAAAGAAGGCATCTCCCCTCCAAATGATTCCGTCCAAGTGATGTATCACCGCTTTTCGTACTAATAAAAACAACTGAGTGACTAATTATTTTCGCTGACATAGTTCTAATATAATTAGTATGATGTACTATAAAAGCATACTTTCAGTATTCATATCACGGAGTAACTGATTTTGTCAAAACAGTAGACAAAGCGCAAGTTTGGTTCTCCACTTGGGTTCCAGGAAGCACAATGGATCGGCTGTGTACATAAATACACATATACATACAAAAATTATATTATAAACAAAGATATTATTCGGATTGGAGTATGGAGTATTCGAATAACACTCTTAGACCAAAAAAATAGTAAAAATATAAATACTGTTTTTTTTTTGCTTTACGCTTCAGTGTACTGTTACGTGTAATTGTGCATTTGTTTTGTTTTATTGTAAAACAAAACAAATGCACGTTCCGGTGTGCAGTAAATATAATAGTATGCATTTTCTCGTAAGCGAGCACTTGTTACAACACAAAATATTTTTGAAAAAGTGTAATATATTTACACGTAGTAGTAGTATACCCGCCCCACCGAACGTGGCAGACAATTTTGTATAAATCAAAGACGATTTGTTTGCGTAACGTACCCAGTAAATAACATAAAAAATTCACTATATGATGTTGATAATTCTCGATGTACCTACCCAATGATATTTGACAGATATGTAAAAATGTATGAATATGACGCCATGCTTAATGTGGAAATGTTAAATAACCACAACGCTGAAGCTAAGATGAATACATGAATTTCATCTATGAAAATTCTTCCCTATATTATTTTTGCAAACGATCATTCCGAGCCATCGACGTCATAACACATAGACGCCTAATGCTGGGCCAAAAGTGACTGGTAAGACATCGGTCAAATTGCGCTTATATGTGATGCCGAGCGCGAAATTCTTTAGTATCGTCCAGTGATCCGTCAACCTTATCTGATTGCGCAAAGACCTTTTACTATAATATATCATTAAATATAATTTATTATGTCCTCTTGTACAATAAAATGGTGTGGGAAAAAGTCTTATATCAAAGAAGATGCCATTACATTTCATAGGTAAGCTAGTTTTAAGTGTATAAATTACTTAAAATAATTTATTTAGAGCTCAACTTACACCGAAAATAATGACAGTCTTTTATCATTCCTTCCCTTTCTTTTAAATGTAATTAAATATTGCTATTCTTGTTATTGGCAATTGTGACGTATGAACAGTGCTGTATCACAATATGTAACGCGATTTATCGATAAAAAAAAAACTAAAGAAACATGTAAATAAATGTATTTTATATGGAAAAAATTATGTTTCAATAAATTATTGCATTACAGGTGTGTGTAAATTATTGCATTACAGTGACCTCAATACATCCAATAAAATTAAATTATTGTTACTTAAATTAAAATTAAAAATAATTTATTTCTTATTTTTACAATTTATGTAAACACAACACTTCTTAACTAAAGGGGAAAACATTAATTACAAGGTAAAACAAACATTAAGTACAATGGTACAGCTTATTCCATTAAGAAATCTCTTCCGGTAGACCTGTTACTGGAAAACTTGAAAAAACTACGGCCCCAGTAGGCCTAGGCAATATATAAGGTCATATTTATAAAAATAGTACATGCTACGAGTATGTAATAACATTCATAATATATATTTTGTTATATAGGGTATCATCACTAAAATAATATTTTAACATAAATATGATAAAAATGAGAATAAATTAACTAAAGAAATAAAAACAAAAATAGCACTATTACAAGCATTTACTAATAAATTAATAACATAAAAATATATTAATCATCATTGAAAAAAAGCGCCTTTACTCGTTTTTTGAAATGTTTATTGAAATCATGAATCTTAGGTGGCAAGTATATCCAGTGGTAAGTGCTGGAGTAAGAAAAGAAATCGGTTTTGTGGGTATTATGTGTAGAAGAGTACGCCTCTGAGAGTCCTGCAGTCTCGTCTAAATGAGCTAGTGGAAAGCGATATCGTAAATAGGAAGGAGAACAAGAATTAAAAAACGGAAATTCCATAATTTCTCCGTTGTTGTATTGGCACACCCTGCAAACCTGAGACACATGATCACGGTTTTCCAATGTAAAAATCTCTATCTTTGTTCATTTTAATATTCATTTGTAGCACACAACATTCATTATCGGTTGAATTAAGGCCTGAGCAAGCGAGATTTTAGTTGAAAAAGGCAACAATATTGAAAACGTAAAAAAATAGTAAATATGAATGAACCTTACGCTTGATGACATTAATGTAGGCATTCCAGGAAGGATTTGTGTAAAAAAATACATCAAAAATCTTTGCGGCGTCAGTGTAGAATAACCTAGTAAACACTCACCAAACATCATTCAATATACCATCGATAAGCACTACCTAAGTTTCCCATCACTAGTCACGAAAAGCTGGCTGGTCATATTGTATTTTTTACGCCTTCCCTTATACCCCCACGTACCTCAGCGACTAGTCTGAAACGTCTGTACGTAGAAATTATATCATGCGACGTCTATAGGTTATAACGTAGATGCTCCGATCCTATGACAACTACTGACGGCCATAGACTTACGCATCATTCTTGTCATGCAAATGCGTTGCCCCCTTTTTTCACTAAGAGGAAGTGTCATGCTGCATTATCCAATTAGGCCGGCTCGACTGGGGAGATATTTCTCGCTCACATGGCACCGCTGAAAAGCTACAGCTACGTCGACGCGTTTCGTCCGGTTTGTGAGTTTCCGTTGGTCCATTGGAGGGAGAAGGAACGAAGGGTAACGCATATCCATGTCGTCAATAATTCTGTTGTCTTTGGTCGTTAGTAGTCGTCAAAAGCTTACGATTCCTCGTTTTCTAGACAATAGTAAAAACTTACAAAAAGTAATCACATAATAATATTTAAAAGTCAGTCTTTAAAGTCTGTTAACTGTTTCCGCTGGTCCCATTTGACTTCTAATTTTTGTTACATTTTAAAAAATTTACCGCCTTGTTGTGCAGCTGCGTTGACCTCCTATAACCTCCACCTCCCAATGGGCCACCGGATATTCACAAACCATACGAAACACAACAGCGATGTTGTCACTTTACGCCGGTACCAAGTGAGCGGAGGTACTTCCCAGGTCGTGCTGGCCCAATTCCGTTGCATATTAGGATATAGTGTCATGCACGATGCATGGCATTACCTCCTCCAGTACTCCTTCCAAAAATTACTTATAAAGAATGTAAAGAAACATCGAAAATGGGAATATAAAATAAAGAGATAAGAATACGGATAAAGTTTACTCTAAAGTACCCTCTTTGCTAGCTCAGGATTGTGTCGTTATTTTCCCTTAAAACACCCTTCGAGGGCTAAAGGACACGTCCATGCTCGCTTCAGTTTGTATTGTGTAGTTTACTTCCCCTGAAATTTTTAGAGGAAACGCCTGATGCTATCTTCAAACCTATTCACATATCGCTCATTGAGTCTCTTTTAATGCTCTTAAAATATAACGATTCTGATAAAAGGGTCTTAAAAGATAATTTCTGCTGAAGTTTTTTTTTTGTCTGCAGATAATTTTATTAAAATGTATAATTACTGGAAACTCGCCCTCCACTCCAGAAAAGATTCTGGAGTGGAGGGCGAGTTTAAGAAAATGACGTGTTGGTCGACCGCTCACCTGGCTGCTAGTAGCTGGAGATCGGCCGTCTTGGCGTTCATTGACAAAGGTCTATCTGCAGCAGTGGATCGATATGGGGTGATAGTGATGATAATGATGTTTCTTAACATTTCATCTTATCCCTTATCTATATTTTTAATATCTTATACTGACAATGAACGAATTTATAATTGAGTTATGCTTATTGATGGAGTATGTGAAAGTAAAAAATATTAAGTTTTCGAAATAAGGTATATAAATTCTTGTTCCTGATCTATTCTAGTTTATAAACGCGTACCTATTGAGAAAAGTAACACCCGAGGAGAGTGCAACAGATAATGAGAAATTTAAGAAAGCGATGGATAACTTCCATTAGTATATATTCACTGAAAGAGGAATGTGTTAAACGACTACTTATATCATTTAGTATAAGTAAGATTATATAATCCCTATAGGATTTTAAGACCGTAAATAGAAACTCGGCACTTAATATAGAGTAATCAATAAATAACCAATTAATTACACATCAGACCATAGCTACAGCTGCATCTAAATGGTTATTTCTCAAATCTATCGTGAACCAACCGCCTAATGGCTGCCATTTATACTTCGGATCACTGCTGTCGTTCGGTACTAAGTTTCAATATTTCAGTTGTCAAACGAGTATTATGCTAATTAAATATTAACAAATTGGTACAATAAAACTACTTTTACAGCTTCTATCGCGGTTTATTTAATTATTTAACCAACCCGACGTTTCAGAAGTTTTACAGCAACCATGGTCACGATGGACTGAGATAGCAGATGTCCCGATGTTATATGTTTTTTTAAAAGTACCCGAACAATTATAGCTTAAGTTGTTCCGACTAACGCTACTAACAAACGATACTAAAATTACAATTATTTGGATACTTTTAAAAGCTTTTGGAAGCCCATTGGGGGCCGATGATAGCAGGGCAACGCGTGACAATCATGCGATGCGATCAAAGCTAGAAACTTGAACCATTTTGAAAGAAAGTTTGATATTGTATACAATATAAAATAAATACAATACAAAGCAACTATAGTTGCTTGAACGTATTCTACGACTTCTTGATGGAAATTCATATTAACACTTGAATAAACAAAAACTTTTTCCAGACTTAATTTATTTTTTAATTTACATTTACGACCGGTTTTGACTTATCATCATCAGCTAAAACCTAATGTAGAAAAGCTAATACTTGATGATGATAAGTCGACACTTTCAATTTTGATTTTTTATAGTAATAAAAAATCTAAATTGATAGTGTCAACCACCGATAGTTTTGACAAAAGTGTTTCTGTAGTGAGAGTCCTTTTTATGAATATTGCATCTATCTATATCTATAGCGTCTCGTCTGTAATCGTGCACATATACTGGTTATTAAGGCATAATATAGTCTCGCTACTTTTCTCCACAGTCGACAAAGATGGATGACGATTATTTAGGGTTAATATACCTGCAATTAAAATGGTCACTGGGACTTTTTACTCGCAAATGAACTTAGTGTGACACGTATTATATGTAGGTACATAAGCTCCGTAGGTAAACGTGCCGTGATTTGTTCAATAATAATAATAATAATAATAATATCTGAGGACTTCTCACACCACGTTAGCCTAGCCCTGAGGTAAGTACCGTAAGGTCTTGTGTTACAGGTACTAGACAACGGATATATTTAATATTTTTATACATTTAATAAGAAATATATATATTTATGATTTTGTTATAGAAATACACATAATACACATATAAACATGCATGACCTAGCCGGAATTCGAACCCGCGATCTCTGGCGTAACACGCTGACTAACCGCCACCTTATCAACTGAGCCAGCCGGTCGTCGAAACTCAATCAAAATTGCATGGTCGATAATAAAAACAAAACATTGATTATTTGATTTTGGTTGATCTGTACGAAGTTTTATAAAAAAATGGTCCAATAGTTTCATATACATATAATATACGAATTATACCCAGACTTTTTTATTAAGACAACGTAAAATAAGGTACTCGTCTGTTACAAGCGAACACAAAGAGATTCCTACCATGGTTCAAGTCTTTTTATGGCGGTGGGTTCCTGTAACCTGGGATGAACCTACGGATGACACCCAGAGCGAAGACAATTGTACCGAGGATTTGTCCCCGTAGGCACAAGGCAAGAGGCGGCGAGGTTCCCCTCAGCAAATTGTACTGTCCCAAAGTTGGTGGGGTGTCCGGTGGTTTTGGCAATCCCTGTGTGGAGGTGGCGTCGGTCTCTTAGATGACTAGCCTTAATAATTTATAAATCAGGAGCTACTCATCAATGGTGGTGCTGGTGGCACTAGAGGTGCTTTACAGTGCATTCAGCACTTTAATGTGCTACGACTCCAACACATCACCGGACCAAACCAAAGGTGAGTGACGGTGCATAAATGCGCTGCTAATACTTCTCATCACCACATATCACACAAGGCTTTGACGGTTTACTGTAAATCCTTGTCGAGAAAATCGTACATTTCCTTGCTTTTTCTTCATAGTGTGCGAGTATATAAGTTCGGGCGATAAATGTAGAGCCACAGATATGCACGTCAAAACTATAAAGTACCGCTGCAACTTAAACCGCCAGATGTGCGGCAAGGCAAGGCTAATAAATTTGTTGCTTGGAACGGATTAAAATTAATGTTGTATGCCGCGTTGCTATTCGACTAAATAATGCAACCGACAACTGTCTCATGGTCTAATGGTAAGTATGCTCAGCGATATGCATGAGTTTATAGTCGAATCCCGCGAGGGCTAATAAAGCGCATTGGGATTTTTCAGGTGCGTCGGGGTACGTTAACCCGTTGGTCAGCGCCAGATTCAGAGTAGAGAGAGAGAGAGAGAGAGAGAGAGAGAGTATATTGTATCACACGGTGTGCTACATACTAAAACGGATAAGATACGAGTACTAATCTGAATCTAAATGTGAATCGATCTGACTGACGCGGCACTACGAACGTGTACTACGTACTAAAACGGGTAAGACACTACAAGCGTGTGCTACGTACTACAAACAAGTAGGATAGTAATATATCAAACCGATAGTCACGTGGCACTACGAACTAGAGCAAGTAGGATAATAATGTATGCGACGGACTGTGACGTGGTACTACAAGCGTGTGCCTCGTACTGAAACGGATCAGAGCTAAACATTTGACGGACAGGAGCAGCCGTGTGCCAGGAACTCCACATAAGAAATCTAACTATTACACGATTGTATGAATGGATGGTTGAGAGGATAACATATGGTATGTTATCAATTAAATCCTGAAATGGTTTCCTTGTGATTATATTATGTCATATTATTTATCCAAATGGTATAGCGCGGAACAGCCATAATGCTTACAAAATCTCTGTATGTTTATATACCTATTATACTACCTCTTTATGTCTGTGGCATCATGGCGGCAGCTACTTTTTCTATAATCAACCCTCAAGAGACTGCACTGGGTCCTCATTTTATATGAAAATTCATTCAATACGATGAAATACATAATATAAGACATAATAAATATAAGAAATTTATATGAAAATCATGTCTTAAGTAGAGATTTTAAACAGTTTTTATACGACTATTATAAATAATAATAATTGCCCATAAATATGTTTTGTAGGATGAAATGACAAAAAATATTTCAATACACAACAAAAACTCAATTTTACCGAAGAATAAATTTTCCATTGCGGTATCATTTAAAAGTAAACACATAATCTCAGTGATTCTTCATTCCCTTCCTTTATTACCTTATTTTACGCTCCAAGGACCTTGGTAATGATCTTTCTCGGCTGTATGATTTGGATTTCTGTAACCGTCTGGTTTTATACAAGGGCCTTATAAGTATTTCAGTGTTTCATTTCTATATTTCAAACAGGCTCCATTAGCTGCATGCCCATTTAATTTATTTAGAAGCTCTACATTAAAGCTGCAAAACGAAACGTTGAGCCAGTTAAATAATTAACATAAACCGCGATAAAATCCGTAAAAGTGGTTTTATTGTAATAAGTAGTTACGTGCCCAATATATTATAACCCACAACCTGCAAATACAAGGTATTATGTATATATAGGTTACAAGGTATTATGTATATACAGGTTACAAGGTATGATCGGGATTATAATATCATAATAAATTGAATCATGATCCTCTCTGTGGACAAACGTTCACGTCAGCTCCAAGGCCCATTTAGCAACCGAATGCGAGCTGCCTCCATCATCAGAGCCAGGGGAGGAGGAACCCTGCTATCCCTCTCTCCATGAGAATAATAACTAAATTAGCTCTTTTTTGATCAAACATACCGGGTTGCACATTTTTGTAATCAAGCACCCTCATATCGGGTTACATCCGATCCCATCTCCGGGAGAGAAGAAAGTGTCAGTAGGATATGTCCCGTAGTCAGTTGTCACGAAATTAAAGTCGCTATCTCTCTCTATTTTTTGATTATTTTGTTCGGTATAACAATAATAATACAACATACACTTACCCCATCAAAATTAGTTTGATGGAAAACGCATTTTTTGGATTACATTGTTATATTGATAGTTTTTAATATGAAGTATATTAAAAACTGGTAATACTGGTAGTTTCAATTATTGTTGTGTTGTCATTCCCACTCTGCAATAATCATGAACGACTAGAAACAATGATCGTAAATAATTTGCAACGGTAAAAGTCGCTCTTGTAAATGAAAATAATAAATTAAGTACAAGAGCCATAAATGCTTCTAGTAGTCACGAGTTTCTACCCTCGTGAATAATTGAAAGGGAATGGTAAAGTTAGCGTAGAAATAGCAATGAGCTGGTCAGACTCTAGAAAAAAGCACACGTAATATCTAGGTAAAGTGATAGATATCACTTTGTCAAGAAATTAGTGAGTAACCGGTGTCCCACTGGACGGCAGGAAGAAATAATGTTATCACATCCGTGTAATGACTATACGAATTACTATCGTATGATCATCGGTAGTAATGAAAACGCTCCAGCTGCCTATTGTCCTCTTACACTATAAAAAAACTACCAGCCTTAGCTTTCCCTGATCGATACAACTTGGGATTCTCCGAGAAAAAAATGTGCTGTCTTTATGGACAATAATGCTTTGACCATTGCGAATATCTACGGGTCTATGAGTAGATTTATGGGTCCAGATAGAGTATAGTGACATGCCACCTGATCTGGTGGAGGTGAATATTACGTTGAATTGAGTATTGTTTGCAACATCGTGGTACGACGGCGTCTGACCAATGTTATTATCATTTTCTATAACAGTCAGGTTGAATGCAATAGCAATTCTTAATCATCATAAGCAACCAGCAGACATCCACTGCTGGATATATGCAGTGCTCTCGTCCCTGGAAGGCTCCAAAAATCACGGTCATAAGCTGCTTGCATACAGAGAGTCCCAACGAATTGACCGGGTCAAAAATCGGGGGTTGACAGGCCGTCCACCAATGCGCCTTTTTTTGTAGGGAAAACCTTAATCTTCCAGAATGTGTAAAAATATGATGAGTATAAAAATAAGACAGAACGTTCAGACAGGCGAACGTGATGAAAGTATAATGGTTCCGTGCAAACAAAGCTTAGCGCTAACAATAATTGCCTAGCCACACACAAACAGCAGGAAAATGCACCTAAATATGAGGGACGTCGACGAATAGTGGTGTCGACAGTACCCTTAATCCATCACAGGTTGTTGGTGGATATCCCCAATTCAGGTCTTATACCAAATTATCATAATAATCACTGTAGGGTAAGATCGATCCCTTTTATTTGCATGGAACCTTGAAAACGGCACCCATTAAGTAGTCAGTCTTCTCAAAATCGTTGTTTAGTGTCGTTATAGGCCAAAACAAAAAAAAATCGCAACTTCGCGTCTCTGTAAACAACAGGTATGTTCAGCAGCAATATGACTATCACGTGGCTGAACTGCTCGTTCGCCTCCTATGCTATAGAATACATACAAGATATAAAACAATAAGAGGTTTCTTGCCATTTGCAACCTAGGATACAATTATATTTTTTATTTTTTTGTGAGTATTGTATAAAAAAAACAAAACATAAAGCACGAAATACGCTAAGAATAAACAAAGGCTCGAGTTAATACAAAACCGCCGACGCAATTTATTAGATCCCGTACAAGCGTAAACGGGCTCCGAAAAATGTTTGAAATTAAAAAAGAATGGTCAAACCAATTTAAATTATACTAGCTGGAACCTTCACTTCAGTGTATTTTAATAAGGATGGCAGTAGCAAGAGCAATAAAGTAACCTTTACAATAAAACTACTTTTACGGATTTTATCGCGGTTTATTTAATTATTTATCAAGCCCGACGTTTCAGAAGCTTTACAGCAACCACGGTCACGGGTGGAAACATCGAGCTAGATAAACAATTAAAAGTAAAAGTAGTTTTATTGTAATGACTAACATTCGCCTAAACTTAAGACATCAAAATAAACTAACATTTTAAAATTATCGCTACTGCAGGCCTTGTCGTGGAGGTGGAGCTCAGTAGCCTGGAGTGAACCCAGACACCTTCGGCGAAGTCAATTGAGCCGAGGATGCGGGTGCACGTTGTACCCCTCTTTTTATAAAAAAAATATTTTATAAAAGACCAAAAGGAGGCGGCGCTTTCGCGTACGGGGTAAGGGACGAGGATGGGAACATTACCCCTTTGCACTGTCCCAAAATTGGTGAGATTGTCCTGAGGTGCGGGACAACTCTTTCTATGGAGGTGGCGTCGGTCTCTTAGGGGCTGACTAGCCGTCAAGGTACCCTGCTGATTTCTTGTTCCGGGGCGCCTCATGGTGGCACTGATGGCACTCGCGGTGGTTTCTGTGGGCACCATGATGTGTCGCGAGCCCCACACACCACTGAACCCCACCCAGGTTAAGTGAAGGCGCGTAAATGGGTTTC
>JAFELO010000097.1:457889-595147 GCA_017140195.1 Eumaeus atala | reverse complement strand
CGTATTCAGTGCGTAGTCCAACGATGGATTGTGTACAAAAAAGTATTTAGGTGTAAAAGTGACGGGTATGTTGTCGCGATTTGTCAGATTCTTTAAGATTTTTTTTCCTATAGTCATGGTCACCTGCTAGAAACTGCTATACAGTTATAAATATCCTTTGTGTGCATTTATATTGTATTTCTTCGTTATATTGTATGCCCATATCTAATAATGTGCACAGTAAAAAATACTGCATTCATTTCTAGTTGGTTAGAATACTTTACACTAACAAGTGGTCTAGTGTAGCTCTACGGACAAATATACCAATACCAATACCCAATAGCCAGACTTAATTAACTTAATACGAAGTGATCTGCTACAAATTAAAAATATTTCATTCATATTCACGTTCATTAGATTTTTAATTCACCATCATAGGCATTATAATCCTGATTTTATATTTTTGACGTGATTACTTCTTGTAAATCGATGATGCACGAAAAGGTATGACATCTAAGTAAATTTCCGTAGTATATGCTAGCAATGTTCCAAATGGGCGGAGCATACGATGGAGAGAACGTGACCAGTCGTCTCTTTCCATCCATAAGTTAGAGAACCGTAATCACGTAAAATTTTATCGTTCATAATCCGTGTTACAGATAACCATACTTTTTAATAAATATAAACAATTTTGTTATTATTATAACAATAGCTAGTAAAATATAAGTAAACAACAACAATTATATTTAATTTCGTTACTTTTATAATTAAATTTGTAAATTTTAATTTTCTCTGTTTTAATTTGTCGTTTCCATTTTCCAATTTTCACACAGTGTTATTTCAATCATTACAAATTTCCAGTTGCTGTCTTTCTATTTACTTTGTATAAAGTTCATTACGGAAATTTTGTTTTTAATCAAAACTATCCACGTTAATTTAAATATAACAATGTTATATGGCATTTATTTTAAATTTTTATGAAGATTAGTTAGAAGTAGTGCTATGCTGCATAACAGCAGAATTGGGCCGGTACAAACGGGGAGGTCATCATGAGAGCTAGAGATGCTCACATGATACTGGCGTAAAGTGATATCTTCGATGTCGCGTGTCATGAGGTTTGTGAGTAGCCGTTGGCCTATTGAGAAGAGGAGAGAAAAGAGGGCAGCGCATCGGCATAGTAATGATAAAGGATGTTCATGGGCGCTGGTAGTCGTAAAAAGGCCCGGATCTATAAAAAAATCATTTTTGATGTCACTTGTTCTGAGGAAAAGCTGCAGTCAGATACCCCGGTTTTAGGGACCGGTGGGGACACTCAGGCTCTCCTAATGTACACACATATCACTCTCACCACGATGAATGTCTACCCACAGCGGGTTCCGTTTATTCGTAGTAGTGTATCGCGAGAAAACCTTTATATCAATAAAGATTACACTTATAACCGTATGTCCTTCAAGAAACGGACATTTTGATTCTGTTATCTGCAGCACTAATTAGCTACCAGTCGCAGTAGCAGCAATTCCGCTTACGATATCGAAGGAGTATTACCGAGTCTGGGCCAAAGTGTTAGCATCACAGAATTTATACATTATCGAAATAAAAAGGAGCATAACTTAAACGCCTTGATCGTTAAAACTGTTATTACTAAAGCAAAGTCATTGAAGATATGCAAAAAAAGGCGAGCGGCTTTTACTCACGTGTGTTCTTCAGGTTCAGGTTCTTGTGATAACTGTGGGATTATCGACGGTCTAGGGATGTCCAGGATGACTTAAATCGCAAAGCGAGCTGAGGAACCACCCAGGCAATACCATTAAGGAAACTAGATACCTCCCCAATCAAATGATCGACTCCAATGGCCGCCCCTATGTATGGAGTGAGCACAACCCCCAATCCACTGGAAGGAAATCTACAAAATCCTGATACGGCTTCCTTGGTCCTCTTCCTCCTCGTCCTCGTGGTCATTCTAAGTAATTTTGATTCATTCCTGTGATAACTCATTGCCCCAAGTCGCAACAGATTAGACAGGTCTACTGGGCTGTCTTGAGCCTGCAAGTTGTTCTCTGTATACAATCCTTTTTTTTCGTGACAAAGGGAAATGCATTTGCGCATGATAAATGGGAGCCCGGGTAAACCCCCAGACCTATGTTGGACTCGGCCATTGGGTAGCAATACCAACTAGACCCCTACGGGGGCCATCAGCCACTATTAGTGGAAGTCCCGGATCTGCAGGCAACAGGACCCCTCCAGTGAAAGGCTGACCTCAGCGAAAAGGCCAGACTTCCCCTCTTCGGGGACTGTCCGGCTACGCTATAACAGTCCCCACGACGCCGTATCTTTGTGAAGTGAACGGGTTCCCATTCCGACCCGACACGGAACACAGGGGCACTACTAAAGGCGTTGCAGATAGCGCCTCCTTCGTGCCCCCCTTGATCGTCGGCGGGGGGAGGCAGCGTCGGCAGCCTCCTCTCTCACCTGCTTGTCGGGACATGACGGGCTCACAGAAGGAAGCATCGCCTGGTAGGACTCTTCGCTGCCGAGTATGGCGACGATGATGCTCGACTTGGACAAGTCCACTCCGACAACTGATGTCAGATAGTGACGCAGCGCCGCCCATCTCGGGCGCACCTCGAGGGTGTGCTGGGCCGAGTCAACCGCCACGTCACAATTGTGACAAGGAGTCGTCGGCTCCTTGTGGACCGTTCTACAATGATACTCACAGAAGCAACCATGCCCGGTGAGCACCTGCGTTAGACGGAAGGTGAGGGATTTGCGCCTACGGCGCATCCACCGCTCGAGGACCAAGCGCAAGGCAGCCGTAATCTCTCTACCGTACGGCTACCGCACCAGGTCCTTGCCTTTCAGAACATGCGTGGGGCTCAGGCCGAGAGCTCTCCTATCCGAGACATAGGAACAGCTCCTGGCAAGAACCTCCACCGCGACCTGAGCTGAGTACAGGTGGGCCTTATTTATCGCAGTGAGACGATTCGCCAAAAGCGGAACACCGTACGTCGCCATACTCGGACAGATTCCGGAGTACAGTTGCCTGCAGATGGCGAGCAGACTATGGTGAGCAGACTCCTCTCGAACCTCGGAGGATCCAGATCCTCTGATCCGTCTGATCACGAGGTCAACTCTCACCTCGGCCAGTCACGCCGCCTCCTTGTAGTCTCGTCCCCGGGCATAGACGAGGATGTCATCCACGTAACAGATCACACTCATCCTGGGACGCAATCATCCCAGACTCATAGAGCCACTCAGCATGTCGACACCAGCGTGCTCGGAACCCGAACTGTGACTCCGAGTGTCCGGGACCCGCGCCCTCCTCCAGATGCTGAGCGAGACGGGAGGCCGCAATCCATTCTAAGGCCTAATCAGTCTCGTTCAGCAGCACCTCTGATCGAACCGACGACGCCGAGTCCATGGGCCGCCCTGCCTTTGGAAGCAGGCAGAGCCGACCCTCTTTCCATGCATCCGGGAACTGACTAGGCCGCAGGCAGCAGTAGAAAATTTCCCGGAGGCTATCTCCGAGATGCACAACAGAGATCGCCAGCACTCTCCCCTACACCCCGTCTGGACCCGGTGCCCTCATATTACTCTGGAGGCGAGTAAGAATCGCCTCCATTTCAGCCTCCGTGCCGGGTGGCGTAACACTCTCCTCCTCATCCGACGTCTGCGGAGCCATCCTGGGGGGCATGAAGCCCAAGGGTGTGCAACTCCTCGTCGATCCTCCCCAGTTGGTCCGGTTGGTGCATCTCCGTGATGGGGGCCGACTGGGCGCAGAGATTGTCCCGCGCCCATTTGTACAGTCGGCCCCAAGGCTCCCTCTCAAAATCCCTTACTAGCTCCAGCTAGGCCTCCTCCTTGACCTGGCAAATGGCTTGCCGCAGGATCTTAACTTTCTCGACATAGATCCTGCGCAGGTTCTGTCGTTGTCCTGGGGGCGTCTCCGTCTGCTCCGGGTGTACAGCCTCCATGCCCCGTTGTAGGCGGCCCGGCGGCCGGATACGCTATCGCTATCACTGTCACTATCGCTATCGCTATCTCACTATCACTATCATTATTATTTTTATTATTAATATTATCATTTCGAAACACCTACTTTATATGTACGAAAGCGTGTCGCTGACAAAACAATGTCTCGGTTAATTGTATTTATATTATGAAACAACAACACGGACAGACGACAGAAATCCGATAATGCTTTTTATTCATATATGAAATTGTCACGTTTAACACAATTTTATTCAGACGTTTAATAAACTAAAGATATTAGAAGTTACGAATTTCCAAGTGGATTATACAAATAATTTGTACGTGATAGGAAATCGTAAGGACTTCGACGCTTTGCCCGTTACCGGTCACCTGTGTTTGCTCTACGGATTTGTACAGAATATTTTATCCAATTTACAGTTACGATTTAATATTCTTGGTACAATAGTGTACTTGTTCACATTCATAGATTATTTTAAATTTTTTATTCTGAAATATTTCTAATAGCGGTCCAGAGCATGTGGTGGGTGTTACACCCCCATGCCTCGGAAAGCACGTTGAACCATAGGATTTGCCTCAGATTAGTCTCTGAGCGTGTCGATCTGTCGACACACTGTAAAAGGAGAATAAGGGTTTGGCTGAGAGGGCATTAGAAGTTTGCTGTTTTGACGCACCAAACAATTCTCAACTGAAGAAAAAGTCTATTTTATAGGCGAAATCAAATATGACACTTTTCGCTCGTATTTATGTGTCTACTTTAATATCTATCTACAGAGACAAGCTCCTTGTAGAACTAGTTTAAGTAAATGCTTTGATTTCATAAGAAGTGGAATCGTCTAAATAAATGAATTGGAAATAAATTAAATAACACTTAAAACGAATGATTGAAAGCGTTGATGCTCCTGACGCAAATTGCAAATTAACGAAGTAATTATCATAACAAAATTCACACCCAGTTGATTTTATATTTACTTTATGAGTAAGCGAGTGCCCATATTTTGTTTATGATGAAAATAATCTCAATGTTATTTCAATAGTTGATATTATTCAACTCTCGAACTAACTCTGAAAGTCTCAGGCCAAATTATATAGAATCTGAGATATCAGAAAGAAATTAAGAACTCTGTGAGTAGGTTTTTTTTTAATAGTATAGGGAGGCAAAAAACAAACACCGATAGGCATCCACATTATTGTCATGTATATGCGTTGCCTTTCTCTTCCCCATTCCTCCAATGGGCCACCGGCTACGCACAAACTGTGCTAATCGCGATAGCATAATTTCCAATTTACGGCTATGTTATGTATGCCAGAGGTATCTCCACGGTCGTGCCAGCCCAATCCAGCAACAATGCAACATGGTATTAAATTTTGCGTTACATTATTATTTTTCTGGTATAGAATTCAATTGGTCTGTAGTAAGAGATATGATGTTTTTCCTATGTAAGAAACATTTTTCTTCTTATACCAAGAATGTTATTAACTATACGATTTTTTTTAATTGCATGTAGGAGTAAATGAGCCGTTTGAACCTTTTAGCGACTACTTAATTGTTATTCATATGGTAGCAGTATTAAAGAGGAATAGTAAGGAAGAGTCCTGTCCTCTTCTTTTCCAGTGGGCTACCGTAAACCTTATAACCGCGCGACACGCACTTGCGTAGCTGTCACTTCATGTGTATCGTGTGAGTAAACGAGGTAGGCCCTAGTGATATAGTGGCTAGCACTTTGGGCAAATACGGTAGTCCAGGTTTGAGCCCCGCCATTTACTAACGAGCTTTTCTAACTTAAGTACATTTTCTGAGTATTCTTAAAGTGAATGAAAATATGAGGAAAACCAGATACGTGTATTCCCTCCTGACGGTTGCTCAGGTCAGATGACATTCGCACTGTGTATAAACCGGTGTCCTCATTAACTTCCCGAGATAAGGTATTATCTTGTGTGGAAATGGGTTAAGGCTAGGATGTTGAAGAAGATTTGAGCGAGAGGTACCTCCAGGCATGCCTCCCCACTTTGGCTTCCCTGCCTCATACATAGCATAGAGCATTTCTATCTATACAATAATAATCCAGTGTGAATGTTAAATGCACAAAATATTAAATAAATACATTTATTCACTAGCCAATAGCAGGTCAACCAAATAGTTTGAAATATACTAAGCCAGTCGCACATTACGAATGTGCTTAAGCTTTCCACTCCACCAAATTGAAACAGTAAATCGCTGGCATATTTGTGCACAGATTTTAGAAAATACGTACTCGGATTTATTGGCATATATTGAGATGGTTCTAGTGATTGGACCTATTGAATAAGGTTCTCGTGTAACATTTATTACAGGTGTTCTAGCCACTAGATGTTCATACCCGGCGTTGCACTGCAACAATTATTATAAACAGCTATTGTTATATACTAATCGTTTTTGCATGGATATTTCATGAAGTGTAGAAAAAAATCATCAATTTACAAAAATATAAAATCATAAGTTTTAGTTTACGGACGCATAAGCATAACTTGTTAAAATTATAAGAAATTAAATTAACGACAGAACAACGTCTGTCAGGATAGTTAGTTTTCAACAATTTCTGCAGCTAAATATGGATTTACTTAAACATTTTCTTCAAACCTTTGGTTACATTATTTACAACCCTTGACCGCTTTACAACCCATTCTCAATGATTTCCGTTTAATGTCCCAAAAATTTACCCACACAAACCTTGGTCATGCCTTGTGGATTCCAAAAATAAAATAATTATTAAATTGAAGCTGTCATTCTTAGGTCATGCGCTTATATATATTTGGGGAGTTTCATTTACATAAAGCGTTCAATATGTTAAATTATTGGACTTGAAAGTCAAAATTAACGTGTTAGACTAAAATTTTTAAAAGAAAAATTTTCATATTATAACTAACTTTTAAATTTAGAAAAGTTCGCACCTCGCCCAAGTATTTTAATAAAACGTAATGGCTTCGAGACGTTAAATGCTCGTCTCCATTCGTTTGGAACTTCCGGGTCACTGATTTTAGTTTTCTATGTGTTTTGAAAAGCCTTCGAATTGTTTACATGGGGTTGACGGATGACTTTGTTTAAGTCTTTAGTAAAGAAGTAGAACTTAAATAGCCGGACTGTGTCGGAAGGAGGATAGTATTTTTCAAGCATATGTATGTAGTGTGTATCTACGTGTGAATGAAAATTTCTATATTCTCGCTCATAGCCTAAACGGTTTGATGAATGAAATGTGAAGTTTGGAATCGTCTTGATAACAAGAGTGGTTGAAATACATTATGACATTTTATTGAAATAAAATGTCATAATGTATTCGAGTTAAAAGATTCGCTATTTAATTTTGGGTAATTCTATTGGAAGGTAATATATGTAACTTTAGGTGTGTTATGGTTATGAAAACATGAGGTGATTGGGTGGTAGTGCAACTGTTGATAAGAGTTCCTTAGCAAAATTACTATGAATTCGTTCAACAATGTAGATTTCTTGAATTAAATTATGATAAAATTACGTTCCTTGTGAAGTAGTTTATGATAATGCAGACAAAGACACACAACTAGTTATTATCCCAAAAGTCTACCGTATCATCCTTTATCCTTCATAAACTACTGTACATAACACATACGAAACACTTTAAACAATGATATTACGCTGATCATAAATAGTACAAAGCAGCAGTTTTTTTATACTTTTGTAAAGAAATACATAATTATTTATATTTTCTAAAAACCCAAAGCTCTATCGCTAATTCATACCAACAACGCTTACAAGTACTTCTGATGTTTTATAGTAATGTTATGTAATTTTCACGAGCACTGTATCGAGCCAAATTCTTATTCAATAAACAAGTAGTTTCGGTGTTATTTGCGCAAAAAAACACAAGGGACACCGTACAAGACGACCAAAAAAAAAAAAAATTCCTGAATGGCAAGCTCTCAAATTAGGGCTGCGTTAGTTTTGTAGTATGGAGTAAGATGTAGGCTGAAGCGTATAATATTTCGGCTTATGTACAGAATAACGATCCGACCGGGCTTTGACTGTGAATGACAGGGACCGGTTGAATACTTAAACCTTCTTCAAGAATCATTCTATCTACTGGTGAAGAAAATCCGCTAAGTGGTGTTTGATAAAATGGAACATATACAGCTTTCGGGGACCTTGTTTTATATTTATCTTTTCTATAAGCGGGACTTAGTTGCGTATTTTGATCGAAGCATTTTCCTCGACTCTTGAGGTTTCGTTGGTAATGCAACGGCTGTGGTCACGAGTAAACTTGACTTGGTCCCGTTCATAGTATTAAAGTATGAATACAAATCGTGAAGGCATAAAATAATTTGTTTGAAAAAGTGTCTGTCAGAAATTACAAACTTTTTACTATTACCTCAACGACCATATTTTTCTTAATGTGTATATCAATTTGTTATTCAGTTTATACGGCGTGATCCCTGGAAAAACTTTAAAGATTTTGTTGAAAGTTTCACTCAAACACATAGAAGGCAGAACATCAACTAAATTTTCTTTCATTTTGCCCCAGCATTCTGGGCCCATTTATGTAGGACAGAGCTCGGGGCAGATCGGCGGCAATGGAAAAATGCATAGTTAAGGCATTATCACTAACAGGTGCTTCCTTACGCTCATTATAATACTCGTATCTTGATGACCCGGCTTTGTTGATATCACGCAATTTTTTTGCGGTTCATCATTTTACTTATTCTAACTATGTAGTTGGATAACTCAAACATGTCCTAATTACCGAACTTATCGATTACTTAAGTTTACGAGAACATTTCTCATTGCAGTGAAACTACTTTAACAGATTTTATCTATTGTGATGAAACTTGAACTCGATAAATCACTAAATAAACCGCAATGAAATCGGTTTAAATAGTCGTTTTATTGTAATGTATGCAGATACTGTGTCATTTGAAGTCCATGCAAATTATTTCATATTTAATATTGAAAAATAATAGGTTTACAAAATATTCTTCACCTCCTTTAAATTAAACCGTAGTGTATAGAAGTGATATTCAGTCTGATACAAGCCTCTGAACCTGGCTTAGCGCCAATCCACATAAAGCGTTATTTTGTTACGTACAGACAGAAAAGCAGGCGTTAATACATTGCTCCCACACTTTACGAGGATGTTTTCATTGAAGGCTGTTTGAAATTCATATTACGATATTTTGTACGCCGCAAGTGCTTAAATAACAAAACCGTGTTTTTATTATGTAATATAATATTTTTTATTGCATAAGGGAGCAATCGAAAAGCCTAGATGGCTAGGGCGTTATCAAGAGTTACCGTAGATAGCAAAACACCTTCAAATTTTTCAGAGTTTAACATTAAGAGTCACATACTATAATTGTGCGAATCAGGAGCTCTTCTTAGGGTGCCGTAGCCAAAAAGGCACAAAAAGAAATTCACATAAATGCGTCATGTCCGCCTGTCCTTCCATAACATGTCACAGAAGTTTTGCTAGGAAATTATTAATTATGCGTACTTTTTTGCGAGATAGGGGGCAAACGACCAGTGACTACCGTCGCCATAGATATTTGCAAGACTAGGCGTCTTACATGACGCATTGCCGGCTTTAAGTTGTAGTTATGCCCTTTTCTTGGAAACCTCTAAGTCGTATTAGATCGGAAATACCGAGGGATGCAGCTTGTTCCACAGCACAGTTGTACGGGGTAAAAGTGGCGTTAATACCGCACTGTTGTGGATTTGCGGACATCAAAGTGATGGGTGTGGAACTTAGGTTTCTGTCGCAATGTCCGAAGATGGAATTCTGCTGCTGGTATTAAGCCGAACAATTCCTGCGAACATTCCCCATATAAAAAGCGGTAAAGGACACACAGGAGCCGACATCTCTTCGTAGAACCGAAGAATGGAGCTGTCCGGAAATAAATTTGTTGTCAAATAGGGCGCTTCTTTGAGGCTGTTTTCGCTACCGTTTCCGTACCGTTACTGCGGAACTGAACGTTACTCGATATGCCGATACCAAGTATTCCGATTCTAGCTAAGGTAAATAGGTAGGTGTCTTGAAAACGAAGAGATACGACGAAGGGTGACCGTTGTAGCAGTAAGCGCGCAGACTTGTGTCTGAGGGGGTTGAATTGGATTAAATTTGGTCAGCTCTATTCCGAGACGTTGAATTAGGAATCCTCGACTTCAGACACAAGCTTGTTCCAATACTCATTGACGTGTTCACAGGAAACATTGGTACGGCCAGTGTATAAAGCATCCCCAGTGCTATCATCTTCGTAACAGTGAAACAATGAAAGCCACTAATTTGTAGCATGTCACTGATATGCAGAGAAACAGCGCTGGAGACAGAACACAGACTTGGGGAACACCAGCGTTGACAAATTTAAGGGCAGAGCATGCGCCGTCAACCACGACCCCGATGCTGTGATTTGTCAAGAAGTTAGTGATTCAATCGCATAATTTCCGCGAAAGCTTTGAAAGAAGCGCTTTGTGCCAAACCCGAACAAAGGCCTTTGATACATCCAGACTATACCTCCCCTTTGATATCAACCTGAACGCCCGCGGCGGAAACCGTACTACCTACCGGTCGCTAATTATTTGTTGATTTTCTAAGTATCGCAATAAATTGTAGTTAGTTGGGTCGGAGCGGTCACCTATTTTAGGGATCGAATGCACTATTCCAAGAGCTAGAGCTGGGGTCTACGCCAACAGATTAGAAGAATCGGAAAATGCTTGTCAATACCGCAACAGACTCCGCAACGACGTCATGGTTATCCAGCGAGAAGCAAGTCGGGGCGGACATTGACAGGATGCCAAGAATGACCGCATCACATCCCAATCTGCTGACCAATAGTGTTAGACGCGACGACAGTCTACAAAACCCGACCCTGGTCTACGCCTAATTAGTACTGAACTTCGTATAAGGCAGTGGTTTGACGAGCCTAATTGAAAATTGACGGAAACCAGGTAACTGTCCAGATGGGAGGTAAACAGAAGTTCTAATTGTGTCAAACCATATGCCTAATCAAAGTCATGGAAAGTTCTTCCCGCATCATCGCGGTAGTGCGTGAACAAAACCAATTGGTGTGATGTGCGTTAGAATCACCAAGGATCGCGTTCTGTGTGGTTGGAATCAGCACCGATACTGTAGCCATTTTTATGCACTCAAGGTGTCTGTCTATTTCGTTATTTCCATTAAAGGATCTGTATAGACGCGCATAGACGCGGGGGTGTCATCATTTGCCCCCAGTAAAATGGTCCCAGGTTCAGGACCAGACCATGGAAGCCCAGGGAGGGATTCCCCAGGTTCTACGTTGCTGGTACCCTCCTGAGCTAATCCATTTTCAAACTGTGCTGCCATGAGATGGGGGAGGGGCTACCGGAACTCACACAAACCCTTCGAAACGCGATTTTGGCAGAGTCAACGTCAGTTTACGTAGAAGTCATGTGAGAGAGGGGTACATCCCCCAGAGCGTCGACCAAATTCATCTACATAGAAACTAAATGTTGCAGTATGCAGTATGTGTTACTTACTGAAAGTGTACAGTATGTTTGAAATTTTGAAAGAAGGTTTATTTTAATAGCTGCTAGGAGTTGATGTTGTATGAGTTTAAAAAATAAAATCATTAAGAGCATAGTAAAAAGGAAGAAACAACTCAAACGGCCATTATGCATTTATGTTTTTTATCGTTGGAAAGATTATTCTAAATGATATGGAAGAATATGTTAAAGTTTTTGATTATGCGAATACTTTGTGACATTCGCTTCTGAAGTATTCAGTCGTGCTGGCCCTATTTGTCTGCAACGCAGACTGAAATAACACCATGTAATGTCGACAGCATTGTCTATGCCCAATTTGCGGTCTACAAATAAATGGATTAATCTACATAATTATATTATTTGGAGCAAAGCTATTTGGATGAACGACATGGATATAATTTAGGCTTAAATCGCGCAGTCCATACAACTTTCATTATATACTAGCGATCCGCCGCAGCTCCGCCCGTGAATATTAAGGGTGGCTATACACAAAAGCCTTCCTTGTGAATCACTTTATCCATTGGTGAAAACCGCTTGAAAATCCGTCCAGTACATTTTAGAAAATAGATCACATACACACAGATAGCTTTTGGGCACTTGGTTTTGTAATATAGAAGAGAAAAAGATAATCTTCTTCGGGAACATATTAATATGCTAACTCGGGCGATCTCGACAGGGAAAGAGTTCTAACTAACATAGCATTGGTGGTAAAAGTTGGAGTACTCTATTAGATTCCAAGCGAATACAAAATTTTCAGTTCGAGATCTCAGAGTAGTTTCTGATGGTTCGAATGCCTATGATGGTCGGGAGTCACTTGTTAATAATGATGCAAATTGTGTGTGAGACTCACACCGTGCCAGATTATTTCGGCTGTAATGAAGCATTCATTTTACTAACACTATCACCGTAATTCTCTCAGGTTATTGCTAACAATTTCGCTAATGCTATCGTCAACATACTACCCCAAATTTTCGCTTACATTAAATATTGGACGTTATAGGCTTGGTAACTAAATTGCTCCGTATCACGATAGATGCGCGTTACGCTTGAGTTACTCTGATTAATAATGGTCAATGTACTTTTATTATCGAATACGTTGAGTATATCATTGTATTTTAGTTTGTTATATGTGACATGAATATTATCTTAACAATAGTGAACAAAGAAACAATCAAATGCTTTTTTATAATGTAGCGTTTACTATATAAATAAAATATATAACATTAGTATATGATTATACTATAATATAACAGATAGACACTATATCTATAAAGTGGAAACATTTGATTGTTTTTTATTGAATAGGCTTGGAAAATAACCTACCATGGTTCAAGCTTTGCTCAGAATGGGTCTCCGTAGTCTGGGAAGAACTGACTGGGTGACGCCGATAGTACCGAAGTGGCTGCATTTTCTACCCCTCCTATAAGAAGAGGGGACTAAAGAGCAAAAGGTGGAGGCACTTTACTCGGACAGGGCAAGGGGCGTGTACTTCATACCATTAAACTGTCCCAAAGTTGGCGGTATTAACTTGTGGTGGATCAACCCCTTTGTGGAGGTAGTGTCGATCCCTTAGGGGACTGACTAGCGGACGAGGTGCACCTAAAATTTTCAGTTTCAAGGCACCTCACCAATAGCGGCACCGCCGATATTGTTTCTTTATATTATATTGCACATTATATATTATATTACATTTCCTATCTATTTTACATTATATTGCTACTAGCTGACCCGACAAATGGTGTTTTGCCAAGTTGTTAGAACACCTCTTATCACTAAGGGCTATGAAAAATAAAAAGTAGCCGATACTCAGACCTACAGAATATGCATATATAATTTGGTAAAACTCGGTAAAGCGAAGCGGCGGAAGACATTGATATTGTGACACAATTTTATATATAAGATATTATATTCGGAAGGCGTTGGACGTGAATACTTAAAACTTTCTAAACAGTAGGTGTTCTAATAGTGATTGGGATTACGAGTTTGTCTGTTTATTTGACTGAGTATCTTATGATAAAAGCTGATTAAATTTTAATGCAAACTTTACTAATCTGTCGAGAAAATCCCCGGTCAGGTTTAAAGAATATAATTAAATAAATAAATAAATCTTTATTTGCCAGAATTGTAAGTAAGTAGGTACCGAAGCTGTTAAAAGTATTTCATTTGGTATCATCACAATTCGCTATCAGTAATTAGCATGCAAATACAAAATCTCTTATCATCTATTAAACCATTGCAATTATGTTCTCAGTAATCACTTAAAGTAAGCCAAAATTATTCAGTATATTAAGGTATAATGCTTTAGTCCTATATATTATCAAAGACATGAAATGACAGTATTGAAAATTTTAATTGTCTTTGTACCGTCTGTCAAGTACTCATTGACGCCTATAGTAACAGTGTCTAAATAAAAATGATTTAAGCATATTTTTGAATAAATTTATGTCGTTGCTTGATTTCCTAATACTCACGGGGAGTTTATTACAAAAAAATTGATGCCATGCTTAACACACTGTTATGGAGCAAATAAGTCCCATAACTATTTACGTTAACTTTATTATTATCTCTCCTATTACGCGAAACAATGTCTAAATTTTGGAAATAAATTACAATGAGTATTTACAAATATTTAACATTCGTATATGTACAAAAATGGCAGTGGTAGAATATTATATTTAATAAATATTTCTATAAAACTTTCAGTTGGCCGCATCTTAAAAATGGCTCTAATGCAACGTTTTTGCATTTAAACACGACTACGATGTCTGTTTAGCTACCCCAAGATATAGCGCCATAGCGGAGGAGTGACTCAACCATACCGTGGTAAGCAAAAAGACAAGCATATATGTTTAAAACTAAAGTAAGCTTCAGTAGCAAAGGCACAGCTACAATTTTTTTTATACAAAGTAGACTGTCTCGCACTTTGAACCTTATTAACGTTTTCAGTTATTAAAATCTTCCCCACACTAATAACTAAATAAGTAGGTATAATAAAATTAATTATAATACATTTTGGCTATCTCTAAAAATAATCATGTTTATGTTGATTTCATTGACATGAGATTAATCTGTCAAATATTCTAAATGGACATTGACATTTAAATTCTGACGGCTTGGAATACGAGGTTATTCGCTATTTTTTAATTTTGCATACAGATAAAAGTTTAAGTCCGCTGGTACTGTTAAATGCGGAATATCTAGAGCATTATTTATTGATTTAGATTAATATTCCTATTTGTTTATTATATAAGTTAGTATATTAAATTTTTATTTATTTTCTATTTTATGGTATATATATGAAATGAGCAACAACGGCGGAAGCGATGATAAAAGTTTTTACTCAATATCATCTACAGAATCCAGCGAAGGCTGCTTCACAAGTATTTCCTCCTTACCGCTACACAGTACTCTGGTTACAACTTCTTCTAGTGTGGAGTATAATTTCAACATCGTGCATATAAATTCTCAAAGTATCCCGGCGCATTATTTAGATTTTGTTAACTGTTTCGACTCACAATATATATATTGATGCCATACTCATATCCGAATCCTGGCTCAAACCCGCTCTCTCAACAGTCTCTTACTCTCTTCCTGGTTTCCAGCTGATCAGACATAATAGATTCGGTAGGGTAGGCGGCGGTGTAGCTATATATCTAGGATCTGCAATTCCTTTTAAAATTTTAAGCTTACCGCCCCTTGCTGACGAATCAGAGCATCTCTTACTTGAAATTGAACTAAGACACTCCAAAGTGTTACTTGGCGTCTTCTACATTCCTCACCTTTCTATAAACTACTTTCCTTCCTTTGAGCACATTCTGGATATCTATACTCCTTCTTATCAGCATGTTATACTGATGGGAGACTTTAGCAACTTTTTACTCAAAAATAACTCCTGTTCCAAAAAACTCTCCTCTATTATCGATTCCTGTAGCTTAAATATTCTACCTCTTACCGCTTCGTATCATTATCCCAGTTTGCTTCTATCTCTGCTGGATCTCATGATTGTCTCTTCTCCTAATAACGTTTCACGTTTTTCATATTGCGATCAGATTTTTCTGTCCTACAAGCTACGTGCCCCAAAGACCAAAGCAAAATTCCTCATGCAGCTTAATTTTAGGGGTATGAAAATGGACCAATGACTTCAGGATACACAGGACATTGACTGAGCACTGGTTTACGCTGCCGGCACAGTTGATGAGAAAATTTATACTTTTAGTAACCTCATTATCGAAGTTTACGATCGGCGCGCCTCCGTGCGCCCTGTTAAGTTAAAACATACGCAGGCACCATATTCGAGCAATGATAAAAAAAACAGAGCCAAGGCAAAGCTTAGAAACTGCGACTCTTAGTCTAACCGGAAACATCACAACAGAATCCGTAATCGCTGCAACACAATGTGCAGGGACGCACAGCTTCTCTATATCCACTGTTTGGTAGACAATGGTGACCAAGCTAAAATTTGGAAATTATTGAAATCTTTAGGAATTGGCAAAACTTCTCCAACAGGTAACCCCACCAATTTAGATATAGAATCTTTAAATAAACCT
Organism: Eumaeus atala; assembly: GCA_017140195.1. Taxonomy (NCBI): domain Eukaryota; kingdom Metazoa; phylum Arthropoda; class Insecta; order Lepidoptera; family Lycaenidae; genus Eumaeus; species Eumaeus atala. The sequence goes on along the minus strand of JAFELO010000097.1, from coordinate 579,112 downwards.
TTTTCCTGCTCGCCTCAAATTTTTGATTCGCACTTAAAATCTCAAACCGTACATAACCTTACCTTATCACCATCTCTAAATTCCAGCCCGTTTTCTTTGAATCAACCGTCTGCCTGCGGTGTCAAAAATGCTATTACATCCATCTCCACCAAAAGAGTCGGGTGTGATTGTATTGGCCGTGATATGATAATCCCCATCATCGAAATCCTCGCTTCAGTCCGAACTCCTATTCTAAATTTTTCTCTCATTACTTGTGTCTTTCCAAGTTCATGGAAAGACGCCTACTTAATTCCACTACAGAAAAAAAACCTAATCCTCGCTCTTTTTCAGACCATACCATTTCTGCCAAAAGTATTGGAACGCATGGTTCAGGAGCAAAGACCTACCTAAATCAACATCAAGTTTTCAATCCCTTCCAGTCGGGTTTTCGCCCGGGTCATAGCACTGCCACTGCACTCATTAAAATCACGTGTGACATTCGCGTGGTGATGGACTCTATAAATATAACAATCCTGACGCTGCTCGACTTTAGCAACGCCTTTAACGCCGTACACCATGAGGTTTTGTTACTTTTCCTTAAGTCTATTAATATATCTTCAGAGGCAGTGGGTTGGTTTCAGAGTTTTCTTCAGGGTCGTCGACAGCGTGTAAAATAGATAGCGTTCTCTTCTCTTCGAACTATGTTTATGCCGGTATTCCTCAGTGCAGAGTTCTGTCACCTCTTCTCTTCTCTATTTTCATAAATTCTATCTGCCAAAAAATACCTTCAACCTATCATATGTATACGGACGACTTCCAGACTTACAAACATACTCCTCTGCAATATTTCTCAGATGCTATTAAACAAACTAGTAACGACCTTGAAGGCATACTGCATTGGAGTAAAAGCAATGGTCTGCACATAGATTCTGATAAGACTCAATGCATAATAATAGGCAGCCGACAATTGACTGGAAAATTCGACTGGGAGAAGCTTCCGAATATTTGTATGGGGGGTCTGTAATACATTTAAGTAAAACGGTCAAAAGCTTAGGAATACACTTTGACTCAAATCCTTCATGGCATGTACAACTACAGGAGCTGCTTTGTATCAGGTTCAGTTTTGGGATCCGCAAATACGAGCATATCTAAGAATATCGCCAAAAACTCAAATGGCTTCCCATCAGATTGCGTCGCAACTCCCACATCCTACACTTTCTATTTAATGTGCTCTTCAATCCTCCTACTCCTACATACTTAAAATAAAACTTTTCTTACCTGCGACAACTCCTCTATTCTTCGTTCTACAAACAAATTAACTCTGTCCTTACCTGTACACAAAACGACATTCCTTGAGTACTTCTATACGGCGTCAGCCACCCGATTGTGGAATGCTTTGCCTGGTGTAGTGCAGAACTCGCAGTCGATAACAGCCTTCAAAAAGCGCTTCAAGGAACATCGAAATCGTTTTTATACGATTTATATATTATAAATGTATGTATGTATTTAAGTATGCATCATACGGATAGTTAAATATTTTATTACTGTTTAAATATTATAGTTCAATGATTATAGTATATTAAATTTATAAAATTAGGTAACTATTCTAGCTTCCTCCTTATAATCAGTTGTGCAAAATGCTACCTTTTTTATGTACACTGTTTCTCTGTCTCATTCTGGTTGTCTGGAAGACACCGCTTGTAGCGCTAAGACCTCCTTTTTGTGCCTTTTTTTAGATCTTAAGTTAATTTTTTATAATGGTTATTTGGTACAAAACAAAGAGTTTCTATTTAGTTATTTATAATGACAGTTTTAAGGTCAGTTAGCTCAACAGCACAACTATATTTTGTTAATTTTATTTTTGACGCCGAATGAAGTGGGCAAGGTTCTATTACTAATAATATAAAACCATAAATAACTCAATAGATATCCATTCGCATAGTTCTGGAATGCTCGTAAATTTTTTTCTTTTCAGTTTTTCACTGCAACGAGTGCTTTACCTTCATTGTGAACTGGTAAATCATGAGAAAACTGGAATGTTTAACAACTTCGCTCGCAGTGGAAGGCAAATGAATATACATTCCTGGAGTGTTGAAAGAAGTGTAAGCTTGGAAAGATTCCCAATGCATCTAAAGAAATTTTAAATTCGAAAATATATTCATAAAATGATAATCGACATCTGTACTTACATTGAATACTTACGTGCTAGCAATGTCAAAATAATATTAATAAGTACTAACATAACAATTATCTTATGTTAGTACTTATTGTGCGTACACGCGGTGTTGACACTGTAGGGAGTAAAATTTTGTTCATACTAGTAAATGCCTAACGCGACTAAACAAATAACGCGTAATCACCGACGAACAACACTACTTTACCCCCAATTCCCTAAGTGGGTAGGGGAAGAGAACTATGCAACGGAAAGACTTGTAGTCAAGTATAATAATATTCTTCTTGGCATACATAAATTCCATTATTGTTTCTATACTTTTTTCGCCTGGTTCAATTCCTATCTTCGAGACCGTTCAAAGCGTTTTCCGGCCAATATCTATTTTTTCAATTGGTGTAATCTTGTTACAGGTGTCCCTCCGGGTGGCGTCCTTTCTTTTCTTCTTTTTTCTACCTTCACTAATTCTTAACTCTAAACTAACTTTACTTCATTCATCTAAATTTAACCTCTATGCTGACTATTTACAAACTTATCAATATTTCAATTAACATTTCCATGATTCTTTTTGTAGACCACAAAAAACGCAATCTTATTAATATACCGGCCCACCGAACAGATTTTTATTCACATTATTTTACAGTCCATTCTGCTGGACTATGGAATATCCTACCATATAACTTTCGGGTTTGTTAGACGTTGTCTTTTTTTAATAAAAGAAATGTTATTTAAATCGGACCTAAACCCAAAATTAACTAAATTATTTCTGTAACCATTTCATCAATCTAATAATGAGTGTGTTTTTACTTTATTTTATATATTAAGTATGTATGTATACCTGTATGAATATGTTTGTATGTAAGTTATTGCGTATATTTGTATACCGCCTATTTATTTCCAGCTATAATATCTATATAAAAGTATTTATTTTAAAATATTAACGTTATGTTAACAGTAGCATTGTGTCTGTCATACAAATTATCCCGTAGCAGGGCTGCTGGAAGAAATTGTAATATGGAATGAGTGGTGCCTTTGTACCAATTTTTATAATATTAAGTCTATAACATATGTTTACAGTGTACATTAATAATTAAAAAAAAAAAAATAAGTGTCTTTAAAATAAGTTCCATTTTCAAACGCATTTAGTATAGTCGACGCCATAATTAATTCCGTTCGCGTATTTGTTATAACAATTTTAATTTAAGGCAATTCAAGAAGACGTAAAGTTATTTGTAAGCCGTTCGCTAAACGACAAGGGTTAAATCGCTCAAGTTTTCGCGTTTACAAAAATAATTAAGCGAATCCCTTTTGGCCCGGAGTGAAACTCGTTTGAATGCCAACCAATCTAACTATTTACCTTTGGTCTCTTATTAAAAAACTTTCGACTGCTATTGTAGTCGTGACAGAGCTTAGGGTTTAGGTAAAAGTTTTTATTAACATAATTGTATCTATATTAAAGCATTTACTTTGCTATCTCTCGTAATATATGTCCTTTGCGCTGATACCGGCGCAAAGCGATAGTGTCGCGTCTCGATTGGTTTGTGAGTAGCCGGTGGTCCATTTGGGGGGAGTGATAGGAAGGCAACTCGTCTGCGTAACAATCGTGCGAATGTCGTCGAATGCTCGTGCTATTGATACCATTGCGACAGTCTCTCTGTGCATAACTTCAGAAAAAAAAACAACAAAAAATAAGAAAAGAAAAAAAAACATATTTAATAGTCGCTACTACAGTCGGCTCCCACTATTCATCAAGAAGATTTTTGCCTAGATTTCAGAGGTATTCTAAGACTATAAATTTGGACGATACCTTAATTGCGTAAATCCATTCAGCGGTTCTAGAAATATGTGGTAATTAAAAATATTACATACATACAATATGTCATAAGATACGGAGGAAAAACACAATCCTTCCTCAGCGGTGGAGTAATAAAGGACATTCAGAATATTAACCTGTGTATTTAAAGTTTTTTTTTTTTTTAATTTCAATAAAGAATTCTTAATTTATATTTGGTCTTATACCTTTTAGTGCCTATTTAGATCGTTATTGTAGCGCACTGTGGCACCGTAGGTGGGGGGTGGGCAGCGCATCTGCAAATTATGTGGATCTTAGCGAGCGTCATTAGTCACTCGTGTGTTTGTGTAATCATATAGTATATAATTTCGAATAAAATTTAAAAGAAAATAATATATTGTTTTAAAGTTCACCACCACGGAAAATCAGTCATTGTTATTGTGTGGTACGTACATACATGAGGCTTGAAGACTGGAAGGTGGTGCCCGTCTTCCATCATCATCATCATCATTATCAGCCCTTATCGGTCCACTACTGGACATAGGCCTCTTTCAATGACGGTCAAGACGGCCGATCTCCTACTACTCGCATCCATCCCGGTCCGGCTATTGCACGGCGATCGTCTTTCCACCTGGTGAATGGTCAACTAACACTTCGTTTTTCAAAACGCGGCCTCCGATCTAGAACCTTAGTGTCCCGTCTGCCGTCTAATCTTCAATATATATTTTTTAATGAATCAGATGACAAAATTAATGGGGTTTTTATAGAGAAGGCTGTAGAGTCCAGACTGAGAGTCCTGGCTATAAAAAAACCGCTATTTATTATAGCTTATAATAACGTAACAAATACGTGTAAATTTTGTCTACACACAAATAATGTCGGGATTTGAATACAGAAAAGGCTTTGGAAATCGTATACATCCAGGTCGTACTCCAAATAAAACTAAATCGACGCGTGGCATGTCAAAGTTAGTTTACCGGCGACCCTATCAACCCGATTTTGTGTTCGGCACGCGCTCTTGCATATATTTCATGACGTGCGTATTCCTCAGTATTCTGGTACAATTAAGTGGACACTTGTAAGTATGCAATACAATGATACATTCAGAATCAGAAAGAGTATAGCGACGTGACCTAAGTACTGCTCAAGCAATAATGATAGGCACTTGCATAACACATGCTTTTTATTTGTTGGCGCGGGGAAACGCATTTACGTGCCTTCACAGGCCCTGCGTGAGGTCCAGTAGTGTGTGGGACTTGCCGCACATGATAGTGCCGAATACTCACAAAAACCACCGCGAGTGCCATCAGTGCCGCCCTTCGAGAAGTGTTCCGGAACAAAAAATCATCAGGGCACCTCGACAACTAGTCAGCCCACTAAGGGAGTAACTCTACCTCCAGAAATGGGGTTGTCACGCACTACAGGACAACCCCACCGACTTTGGGACAGTACAATTGGGTGAGGTTCCCATCCTCGCCTCTTGCCCCTTGTTGCTCTTTAGTCCCCTCTTCTTATAAGAGGGGTACCGGGAGCGATTTCTCCTCCTGATCTTTAGCCCCCTCTTCTTATAAGAGGGTGCAAAGATCCCCCTCGGTTCAATTAGCTTCGCCTGGGTACACCCCAGGCTACTAAGCTCCACCGCCGCGACAAGGCTTGTACCAGGGTGGGGACTATATGAGTGCCTATAGGCTGATACTATATTATCAGATTTAAGAACAGTTTTTTTTAAATCCATGTGCAATTAGGATGACGTCATTTACCGCTGCTTAATAATATGTCCGACAAAGGTGTTTGTTGATGCTTACGACATAAGAAGTGTTTGAGAAAATGTGATATGTCATACATTATATCACTTTGAATGTTTGGGTATTAAACGTGTAATCAAGATGGCGTCTTTGAGAATTAAATCACGCTGTCGTTTGTGTCTTCTAATATCCTTGTATATCTGCATTGTTTAGAGTCATAATAGAGTGTTAACATAAAGTACTAAATTGTGATACAGTGTTGTGAATAATAAAAAATATAGTCCATTAACAAGTAAGTTTAATTTAAATCAGAGCCTGTGGAGAGTAATGAACAAAGTGGTCCATACGAGACGGATATCAGTGTTTGACATTTGTGTAAGTTTATGAAATGGATTGCAGTGAATAAAGGTTATTCGTACCTAAAGGATGCATAGCCTGCATTTGAATTTGAATTGAGGCATTTTCAAATAAACAAAATAATTTTAAAACAGCTTAGTTAACTTTGACAAAGAGATACAACAACAGGAGAGTTATAATTAATTGTATTTGGAGCAAATTAGTGAATAAGATAAAAACTTAACATTGGCACAGCCAAGGGAATTAGACGATAATAATTTGAAGAACAATGACGTTTGTATGATTGGGATGTTTACTTATTGATAAACAAATTAGATGATGAGTCGCACAAACACTGGGAAGAGGAATCAGGTACATCTCCGGTTGAAATACTATTGCCTTTATTAGAGAAACTTATAGAATTTTCAGAAGCGAGATTCCGAGTTTTAGACGCCGTGCAACTATTCCCCCTACCTATTGGTGAGATAAATTTGTGAATAAACCGAAGTCATTTACAGCAATTATATCGCCGTATAACAAGAGCACATACTTGAAATGCACCTACTGTCATCAACAGAGTCATTTTTTGTCTGCGTGCAAAGATTTTCGTAAATTAACTGTTGATGAAGAGAGTAAAATATATAAAAAGTACTATTTATGCTTTAATTGTTTAGCACCAACTCACAATGTGAAAGAATGTAAAAGTAGAATTAACTGTCAATATTGCAAAAAAAAAAAAGGGACATCACTCAAATGAGTAATAAACATTACCATAATAAAGATTCCATAACAATAATGGAGAAAGTCAACACCTCCACTTATACACCACCACGAGCATCTGCTATTGAAACTAACAATATAATAAGTGATACTGAGAAAACCGTGGTTCGATCTAATTTGTGACGTAAGATTTAGACGTATTGATGGATACTGATATTATTACCATTGAAACAGGACGAGGACTCCAACCAGGTCGAGCTCTGATTGATGCTTCCTCCCAAAAATATATAAGTGAGTACTTTTGTAAGTGAGAGAGCTGCTTCATAATTACAGCTAAAGAGAAGACCAGCCGAGGGACAAGTATGAGGTGGATTAAGCCTGTTCCGGAGATTAAGATGAGAGTGTGTGTTCGGATAGTGATTCGGGAGTTTGGACACATCTGCATAATGTATAACAGATCCCATGTATAATAAGCATGAGACAATTGATATGCTGTTTGGAGTTAACATCTACACTGTGATTTTTATGAACGGAGTTATAAAGAAGAACCAGGGACACCGCCCAATAAACTCAATTTGGTTGGATTATATCGGTAGGAGTGAGTCGAGAGAGAAACATATATCTTTTATCATTACTAACTGCCATTTCCTTATCAAATAATATATAGATCACAAATAATAATGTCGTCGTAGCCGATATTCGGCCACGGCGGCTAAAGAGACTAGCAAACTGTGCAGGCCATATTATAGTGTACAAACGTGTGCGCGCACAAGTGTACTCTATTCCCTCATTCTCCTATTCCGAAGGGACGGCCACCCAACGTGACCGAAGAGAAAACAGGCGCTGGACCGACCCCTTAACGTGCTCTCCAAAGCACGGGGCTACAACAGCGCCAAATTCCTGACTTCGGACTGTTATTTGAAATTGAAACATCCCAATAACACGATCCACGTTTGTGGTCACTCCACTATTGTGGTCGAATATGCTTACGAATATAATAAATAACTACAACACAAAGAGAGATGCATGATCCAGTTGCTTGTTCAATATATGAAGAAATATTTCAATTCCGAAAAATTCGAAACACGTGCGCGAAATCTAAAACATTAAACGTACATAATTCATGTAACACCAGCGCTAGTAAGAGGAAGCTGCGACTGTGCGCATAGAATTCAATCGCTGCAACGCTAAAATGTTATTTTAAATTTCGCCCGTATATCAGAAAAATTGCGCGACATACAACTTATCAAAGACACATGGTAGTAAGCAAGGAATTATACTTGCAGAGTTATTTATGCCTTCACATTGTAAGATTCAATTTTTAATATAAATCTGTTGTTTAAATGAATAATATTTAAAAAGTTTTAATGTTATAATACTATTAAATGTTACCAATAATATATATCGTCATCATCTTTATCTGCTCTGATGGGTCCACTGCTGGTTATAGGCATCCTTCTATGACGCCAAGACGACCGATCTCCTACTACTCGCATGCATCCCGGACCGGCTACTGCACGGAGATCGTCTTACCACCTGGTGAACGGTCGACCGACACCTCGTTTTCCTAAATGCGGCCTCCACTCCGGAATCTTAATAGCCCATCTGCCGTTATAATAATAACATATATACATAACTATATTTACACTTGTGTTACCGGTACGATAAATGAACCGCGATATAATCCTTATAAGTAATTTTATTACAATTTGTAGGAGGTAGTGCCATTGCTGCATTTTAGACTAATTTGGTCACATGATGGGGAAGTTGCACGACATGCCTTGATAGAGACAACAAAACTATCGCCTTTCGCGTAGTTTGTGAGTAGCTTGAGGCTTTGGACCAAGCAGATCCCAATGGACATCGGTAGTCACAAAATGGTACCGATTTCGCGTCTTAATTTTGAATCAATTTAAAAAATTAATCATCAATTTCAAAGAAAAAAAAATCAAGTTGCTTTCCTGCCATAATAGATATATTCTTGTTATTCCTTGAAGTGCATGCAAATATCAGTAATGTGTATTGGTAATAGTGATATCAACCAGTATATTAGTGATCGATCGTCAATAGAGATCTCCACCGTCCCAGAGGACCGTTTAGCTCTCTCTGACGAAGTTAGGGACCTAATCCGTCGAAAAAATGCGGCGAAACGTATGTACGATCGCAACGGTGGCGAAGTGTGCAGGCTGGCCATCCGGAAACTCGAAAGAGAAGTCAAAAAGGCTATACCCAAGTTCATAAACGGGAGATGGGATCACTTCGTCAGCGAACAATCTCCGTCATACACGGCCTACTAGCCGTTAGCGAGGGCTATTAAGTCCGAACCGGTGGCTCAAATGCCACCACTAAATCGCGAAAATCGATTACCTGCTCTAGAGGATGACGAAAAAGCGGAGTGTCTAGCCGACACACTAGAGAGTCAGTACACTCCTAGCTCCCTCCCCACAGACCCCTCTCACATAAAAGAGGTAGAAAGTATAGCAACTGGCTGTGCCGCCGGATGATGATGATGAGATCATACGTCTGACGGACACAGAAGAAGTAAAGGATCTAATAAAGAACCTTCACTCAAAGAGGGCCCCCGGGCCCGATGGAATAACCAACAAGGCGCTGAAACAGCTGGCTCCCGTTATTATACATCTCCTAGTGTGCATTTTTAATGCCCTTCTGGCGCAATGCACTTTCCCAGACGTATGGAAGGAAGCCATAGTGATGGGCATACACAAACCGGGGAAACCCCGGGTGGAGCCCACTAGTTACCGGCACATAAGTCTCATAAGCTCGCTAGATAAAATCTATGAAAGGATAATTCTCGCACGCCTTAAAACCGTGATAAGAGAGAAAAACCTATTCATAGACGAGTAGTTCGCATTTCGCGACAGTCACAGCTGCCTACAACAAGTACATCGTCTCACTGAGTACGTACTATCGGGACACAAAAGACAGGGCCGGCCACGGGGCACGGCCGCTGTCTTTTTTGATGTAGCAAAGGCGTTTGACAAGATTTGGCATCAAGGCCTCATCTTCAAACTATACCAGTTAGGACTGCCTGACAGGCTGGTACTGATAGTAAACAGCTACCTGGCGAACAGGCAGTTCCACTACAGAGTGGAGGGCACCCTGTCCTCCCCTCGTCCCCTCAGGGCCGGTTGTCCGCAAGGATCGATCCTCTCTCCCACCCTCTTCAATCTGTACGCCAACGACACACCGAGACACCCCATCGTCCAGCTGGCGATGTTCGCGGATGACACCGCACTGTACATTAGATACCTCCCCAACTACAGAGCCAAACTTCTCCAAAAAGCCGTCACCGAACTCGGTGAATGGTTCTTGAAATGGAGAATAGAGGTTAATGCAGAGAAGAGTAAGTCCATACTCACTAAACCGCCCCTCGCATAGACGAGGTAACATGCCTCCTATCCTGCTCTATGGTAACGAGATACCTAGAGCAGAGACGGTGAAATAATTGGGAGTGATTCTTGATAGGTCGATGAGCTTCAAGAATCACATAGATAACGTTCTGAAAAAGGCACGATATGTCCTTTTTAACTTTATCCTCTCATAAACAAAAAAAGCCAAATGGCGTATAGACATAAGCTCACTTTGTATATTACATGCATTCTACCGATCTTCTCGTATTGCAGTGCAGCATTCGCGCACATATCCCCTACCCAAATGAACGTTTGCAGAAAATGCAAAATACATTCTTACGCATGGCTACTGGATGCCCGTGGTATTTCCGAAACATCGACCTACATTGTGACTTCCAACTGACCTCTATAAAAGGACATTTCAAAGAGCTGTCTCAAAAGTTCTTTGATCGTGCCCTTAATCACAAAAATAAATTAATCTCTCAAACGTCGGAATACGACCCGACGTTACTAACCGACTCCCGTTATCGTCGGCCGAAGCACGTATTGCACGACGCCGACGACGCGATCGCGATAGCAGTAGCAAAGTCCGTCCAAGAACACAAGCAAAGACAGACCGAGACCCGCTCCTGCAGTAAAATGCCAATAGGGCCAACTAGCGGATAGCAGTTTTTAGTCGGTAGTAGCTATCGCTTCACGACTTGAGCCTGACACACACTTCAGGCCCCCTTGGGACGGCTGGATGGTGCGTAAATGCATTTTTCCTGCTATAACCAATACGATATACACCGCTCGTGCCGGTCGAGCGATGAAATCTTACATATAGTGACACAGTTATAACGTATGACTGACAGAATGTCAAACTCACATACCGCTTACGGAAACGAGCCCGGGTTCGAAACCGTAAGTCGAGAGCTTAGATTGATAGTAACAAAATAACGCGACTTTAGAGAGGTCTAATAATAAATAAATTAAGAATATTGCTTTTGCCGATTTGTAGCGCAAATCGACACCCTCCGTCAGAGGGGGGGGGGAGGAGGCCGGCCTCCTCAGATAAGCCAAACATTAAACGAGCTCAATTATCCTTATCCACGACACCGCAACTTAAACGGCATCGTGCGCGCGCCGTCCCACTAGATTGGGGAGGGGGGCCGCTTCCCCCTTTTAGGTCCCAAAAATAATCACTACAGGATACGCCCACAATCAACCCGGTTCATCTCTTCCCATCTGCGGGAAAAGAGGGGGGTCTGTCCCCCTATCGTCTCCCTAAACCTGAAGACAAAAAAGTCTTCGTAGTCAGTCGAACTGTGGAGGCTGGACTAGCGCCGCCAACCAGTATCAGGTCCCTCCGAGAAAAAAAAAATTGTGATCTTTGAATAATTTTATAATTTTTGACGACCGGCTGGCCTAGTTGGTTGGCACATGGCAGTTAGTCCGCTTGTTACGCCAGTGGTCGTGGGTTCGAATCCCGCCTAGGTCATGCATGTTTATACATGTTCTATTTGTATTTCTATAGTGAAAATCTTGAATATACAAAATTTCTTAAATTTTTATAAAATATTAAATATATTTTCCGTTGTCTAGTTACAGTGTCAGTACAGTCCTTACAGTACTTAGCGCGGGGCGGCTAGGCTAACGTCCCCACCATGGTTCAAGCCTTGTCGTGCCGGTGGGGCTCTGTAGCCTAGGTATATACAGATCTGATAATATCATGTGGGATCAGTCCATGTTAGGCACTCATATGTTATGCAAGCGCCTATCATGGACAACGTCTCCATTACAATGTGAAACATCTCACCTATGCACTATGTCAGGTATTTTGACAGGACATTATTGCTTGACATGTACTTAGATCACGTCGATTTACTATTTGTGATTCCGAATATATAATTGTAATGCATACCGACAAGTGTCCACTTAATTGTACCAGAATACTGAGGAATACGCACATCATGAAATATATGCCAGAGCGCGTGCCGAACACAAAAGCGGGTTGATAGGGTCGCCGGTAAACAAACTTTGACATACCACGCGTCGATTTAGTTTTACTTGGAGTACGACCTGGATGTATTCGAATTCAAAAGCCTTTTCTGAATTCAAAGCCCGACACTATTTGTGTGTAGACAAAATTTACACGTCTTTGTTATGTTATTATTAGCAATATACTGGTTGGGTTTTGCAAGGTGTACTGCCTGTTTTCGATTGAAATTTACAAAAAAAATTCACCACGGATATAAAAAATAAACTATCATATATTAATGTACTTTGAAAACCATTCATCCCCAGACACCTTGGGCGAAGCCAATTAAACCGAGGAGGTGGTGGCTCTTTATACCAATCTTATTAGAAGAGGTTTAGGGATCAGAAGAAGGAGGTGCTTTCTGTACCCCTCTTATAAGAAGAGGGGACAAAAGAGTAAAATGAGGCAGCGCTATTGAGCACGGAACAAGGGCGAGGATGGGAACCATTGCACTGTCCCAAAGTAGGTTGAGGTTGTTCTGAAGTGGGGGTCAACCCCATCTGTGGAGTCAGTCCCATAGGGGGCTGGCTAGCCGCCGCCCTGATGATTGGTTGTTCCGGGGCACCTCTCCGAAGGCGGCATTGATAGCACTTGCGGTGGTTTTTGTGGGAATTCGTCATATATATTCGGTATATTAGATCACAGATTATATAAAACATTATTATTATAACAGTGGTAGCACTGCTGTGCTCGTGCAGTATGTGAGTTTCTGGAGGCCCATAGGATTTGAAGCCCCCACTCAGTGTGTTGATGACGACCGATCATGGGCGTCGGTAGAAGTAAAAATGCTCCGATTTCAACGTGGAATGGGAGCAAACCATGCTATAAATAGATAAAACAGTTAACTTACTTCTAACGCTCAGACGTGAAACTTTAACACAAAAGTTTAAGCCACCTTAACCTGAAGCGCTTAGTCGTGTCTGACTGTAAATGTTTTTTTTTTAAATCACTGCATTCATGAATATTGATATCCAGTTTCTTACACGTGCTTGAGGGACTTGTCGCTATGTGCAAGGTATAACCGAATATTATGTTTATATTCTAAGCTGGGCCACATCCCTATAACATCTCATGGGTATATAGTACTATAAAATTGACAGGGTAAAGAAACAGATCAGTTATTTTTTACGTTCATTTCCTACTGTCGATATTTCTAACACATCAGTACTTTATTAATCTGGATGACCAGTTTCTTATATGTACTTGAGGGACTTGACATTCAAGGTAGACCCCCAATACTATGTTTACATGCTACGCTCGACTATATCCCCGAAACGACTCATGAGTAGATAGTAATTACTTAAATTTGTTTTTATTGGTTTCTTCTTGTTATGAAACTATTTTTACGGATTTTTTCGCGGGTCTGTTCCGTAAAAGTAATATTTAATGCGTGACATTCGCGTTTTAAGGCCTTCTTGTCGTAATTGTGAAGTCCAATACCAATCTGTAAGATTAAGAAAGAGGCAGACTGATGCTATGTATAAAAATTATATTGTAACATAGGTTGCTTTATTTTTGTCTTATGATAGAATTAACTCTCTCTTGAATTTCCTCACTGTTTCCATACATTTTTATAGCTTTCAGAAAACCCTCGTTTCAAGTGCTTGCGGCGTGTTGATTGTATCTGATTGTTTAATTGTAGTCGATTCCCTTTGGCTTGGCGGGCAGAGATTTCTTTTGATTTATCCCCTCGGGCCGCCCTTGTGAGCCTTCATCCAGTTTCCAATTTCTGAAATGAACCCAAGATACAGAAATCAGATGTTCAATCAGTGGTTGTTTGAAATTAACTTATTTTGTACATTTTACTTCTTTGAGCATTTAAATTTTTTTTTAATACATTTTCTATAGCACATTTGGTAAATGTCGATAATAATTGACTTGTATTCTTTAAAGTTGTTTATTTATGTTATTATAAAGTATAATAATATTAAGGCTATTTTCATACCATCTCTATGGTCAATATGACTTTAAAAAAACTAGCAAAAAGTGTACCATAAGTACGTCTTACTCAAAGGATACCGTGTTGTGTTTCTCGTCGCCTTTTGGAGGGAAGAAGCGAAACCAGCACATCTGTAACTATGTAGATGTCTATGGGCGTCAGGAATCATTAAAAAGACACTCCTCCTTTACCCCTTATTTTATAAAAAAAAAGTATATTTTACGTTATATTTTAAAAATTTGTTGAAACCAATAATCGTATAAAGCGTCGATACCTAATACCTACAGAAATACCTGTCAAATATGCTTTGTGTTTACACCGAACATTTTAAATAGAAAGCCAATCCGTCAAAGTTGAACGGCACAAAAGCTTTGTCAGTGACAGGGGATTCAAAACGTTCTTCAATATATGACAATATAATGAACGATGATAAATGATCAAATTCACCTTTGGTACGTAAATCAGGGAATTATGTTTTTTAGTAATGTAATAGAGTTGTGAGTTTTTGACATTCAATATTTAGAGAATATTTTTTTATATTACTATATTAATTATTGCTTGTATCAGATATAACGTTAATTGTTTATGGTGTAAGTTTGTATGTTTAAGGTTTTTTCGTTTCGATGATTGCTATAATTGCAATTTTTTTAGCGCCTTGATAAATTTTGCTTAATGAAACAACGGGCAAATTTAGTTTGCAATATATAGGACTCGCTACCGCGCTTTGTAATTCTCTCATTAAGATTGGGAACAAGCGTGCAAGAGGAGATAGCGTTTTGCAGAGGGGACAAAAGGTTAGACAATTTTGTGGGCGGTGGCGTTCCGCTGTGACGCGGAATACGAATCCATTTCATTTATTCAGTGGGATGAAAAAAAGTTGAATGTAGTTTACAAGAGGTAGTGTCTTTTCTGCATTGCATCCGAATTGGGTGGGCACGACCGGGGTTGCTCTTGCTCAGATGATACTGTTATATATTTATAGCTCTCTTGACGCGTTTCGCGAGTTATCGGCGGCGAATTATTAGTTGGTCAACGAAAGTCTTCAACTTCTCCTTTTTTTTTCGTACTATATGAAGGTAAAGGGTGGAGGTATTAGGTGCCTACCTATGTTACGTCACACCAGTCGTCGGGGCTAATGAGGAATGTAATTAATATTAAATTTATTAATGTGCCTTAATAAATCTTTCAGTGAAAAATTCTAAACGCTTTTTTCAAATGCAAACTTATTTATTTTTTTAAGAATTCTGATATAGAAATACCCGTTTCTTTAATTTTGACTATATGAGGTATATCACTTGTATAGTTTTAGTCGATAAGCGTATTTCATCAAGAAGCCTCCATAAATCGATTGTAATTTTGCAAGAGCTTTAAAACATGGATCGTACAAGAGCCAAAATTCACTCTGATAAAAGAGCCTCGCATACAAGAATGCATTTGCATACCCCCACATATTCGCTCACACCTACTAGTTGTATCGCTTTGCTATTGTGGGTATGATATTATTATACAATACCACCACAATAAAAGCGTCAAATTGTTGGAACATCATTCAACTATATGCGTATTTATTTACTAGCGTTAGGAAGAACTGCCAATGCTACATTGCAACTGATTTGGCCCGGAACAACGGCGGTACAATTTGATCACATAACACCGCCGCAAGCTGGCAGGTAAAGAGTGGCGTTTGGTGCCTTGTATGAGTTTCCGGTAATAAATTAAAAAGCTGTTTTAGATAAACCATTTAGAACGATAGAGGCAGTTGATAGTTTTATTATTCTGTGGATTGATTTA
The DNA here is from genome assembly GCA_017140195.1 of Eumaeus atala. Classification (NCBI taxonomy): domain Eukaryota; kingdom Metazoa; phylum Arthropoda; class Insecta; order Lepidoptera; family Lycaenidae; genus Eumaeus; species Eumaeus atala. The sequence goes on along the minus strand of JAFELO010000097.1, from coordinate 563,249 downwards.
AAGTGGTACAAATTTCACGTAAAATCAATTCCAGTGGAGGCATTCCCTTTTTCTAGTTAAAAAAATAATTTAATGCTGTACCAGATTGTAATTTAGTGTTATAATTTTCATACAATATGGCTACCCTATTGTAATGATAGTATAGCGCGCAGCCAAGGGCAAAACCCTCGGAGGTGTTACAGGATAGAAAGAACCCGCTATAAATAACTGGATAGCAATAAATACGAAAACAATTAAATCATATTTTGAGAACATGGTCTGTAATTATGTAGAGTTTTCTAGAAAACTTCCTGTATATATACCAAATTTCAAAGAAATTCCTACATTCGTTTCTGCGCAAATGACGGACAAACACACATCCAACTTTCGCATTTATAATATTTGTAGGATGTAATTTGGTTCCCATAATATATTAGAGTGGACAGGCTGCAATAAATAGATCTGGACTGCTGGGAGTTCCGCCATGCGTCTCCGATGCGTCCGACTGGAAACTATAGATAACACTCCACACTTGTTAAGAACTTATGGCCTTAACGCAATTTTATGTGGCTCTTTTCTGTTGCATTTATGTTTGCAAATTTATTATTGTAAGTGGCTATATTGCTTTTAAATGTTATCAATTTGTTTCGTGCTACATGTGTCGGAGAAATCAAGATGATGCCTTACATTTTTGTTTCCTGCGTGGCCACAGAATTAGGCAGTGCAAGGGATGGGATAGCCTCACAGTCACAGGATGCCGCAGTAAAGTAACATGTACGCTGTCGTGTTTCGTGCGACTTGTGTGTGAGTGTGTTAAGGTGAAGGAGAAAAGGAGGCAACACACCTCTATAACAGTAGTGCGAAGTTTCTGACTGAATGTTTGACCTATACAATAAAAAATACTTCACCCGGAATCCATGCTCTTTCCAGCTGATCCCGTAGGGATCAATTGTATTCGAAACTTATATTCAGCCCGATACTCTTGAATAGAAAATATAATATATTTTGTAATAAATAGACATGTTTCAGTAATATGAAGTATACAGAATTATATCAGCAGCCAAAAGACTCCACAGCTGAACATAGGACTCTCCTATATAGGACCACGGGCCATGGCTGCAGTCTGCTATCACCCAACTGCTAAAAAAGACTCTTCGTACACTCTTCACTGTAAGTAAATTCATATTGCATTGTCCTACCACCAGGTAGATGGTCGACCAATACACCTTCCTAAACGTCGGTCATAGTAAAGTTTTCTCAATGGATGTGTCTGGCTGGGGATGGGTCGTCTTGACGTGCTCAAAAAGCGCCAATGTAATTCATCTGCAAAACAGATTGGTACTACCCCTTACTGGCCTGACGATGATGCCATTGATTTCACAAAGCGACATTATTCAAAACAATACCACAGTTGGAAATGAATTTATTAGTAACTAGTAATAACTTGGATTACTTCATCAAATTGTTAATTCAAGAACTCATTCAAGAGCTTTAGTTAAGTCTGAATACTTTAGAATTGCCTGAGATAGACTTATCTAATTTGAAAACTTTGAGCTTAGGATATTGATAAATCTAGAGGCTCGTACAGTTATGCTCACACACAAGCATAACTTGGGCATGACTATATTCAAAGTCTGAGGGATCCGCCCTATATAAAAATATTGTCTATTATTTATTTCAATAGCCTCTATTAACAACCAGTAGTTGTAAGTATGTAGTAGTATTAGTGTTGGCTTGCGGCACACAAAACCACTACAAATGCCGTCAGACCCACTCTTGATCCTCACCAAACTACGCCTGGGGCTACAGATCAACGGGGCATCTCGACTGCTAGTCAGTCCTCAGAGGAGCCAACACCATCACAGGAAATTTGCCCCGCACCACAGGGCAACCGGTATAACTGGGTGAGATTCCCATCCTCGCCCACCTACCTGGTGAGCGACTCGTCTTCTTGCTGTTTATCCCCTGTTCTTATGAGAGGGTAAGGTCAGCCCTCTCGGTCCAAGTGGCTTCCGCCAAGGTGTTTGGGTTCATCCCAGGCTACTAAGCACCACTGCCACGGTAGAGCTAGAACCCAAGAAGCCTCTTATTACCATTGGCAGAATTTTCATCATTCATTTTCAAGGGAAGATTTCGACTTAGCTATTGGAATTTGTCTTTATGAGAAGCAATTATTGTATTCGTCTCAATGTTTGTTACCAATGCATTTATAAAGGTATAGAAGAGAAAGGAAGGACGACTTCATAATGACATAATAATTTATTTAACGATTCTTAAAAAAAAACAATAATTTACATAAAAAATCTACTGTCAATTTTTATCACAATAGTTTTGCCTTGAAATAAAATGAAGTAGTGCTAGGTTTTCGTATTATGCCCGTTAACTTGTATAACTATGACAAATAATCAAAACGTCGCCTTAGCCAGTTATTAGTAACAATTAACACTACTTGATTCAATAATCTCCTGTAATAATGTTTATCCGGGCTAATCTCTTAAACTGCTGGACCGATATTTGCACAGATATCTGACTTTGTCCAACTTAAAATATAGGCTATATTTTTATTTAGATTATTGACCGTAATCGTGACTAGCCTATTGCTAACATAATTATCAGGTAAAGTATGAATTTTGTTTCCAGATGGAAACAAAACTCCAAGTAGAAGAAACGGTCATATTCAGTATTGTGTTCAATTAGTTTAATGTAGCAGGCGTCTGACATGCAAATACGAGTATGTTGTAAATGGGATAATATAAATATGCGTATTATATATTTTTATTTCAATAAATTATGGTTCAAAATTATTATAGTATAATATGCAACGTAGTCAGCTCCTGCCCACCTAAACTTGAAATTTGACATTTCAAATTTAGGTAACAAACAAAAGTCTATGGTAGAGCCGAAAACAATTATTACAAATGTTCATTGACTTTTTTTACGATGCTCTTAGGCGTGCTCTCAGAAATGGAAAAATCCAGGGTTTCGGTAGGAATCGTAAGCTACAAGACAGCTCCCGCTACCCACTAAACCCCAGCGGCGTTCCTTCTCATCTGTCAATTGTCCTAGTATTGTATACCACGGGATCGTGTCGACATACAGCCTCCACCAGCAGCCTTATTACCTAAACATAAAACAACATTTTAGTAAAAACCGTTGAAGCCAGCCCATTAATTGACCCATTGGAGGAGGTGAAAAGGAAGGCAATGCATCAATATAGCATTTATGCTGCTATTCATGGGCGTCGGTAGTCGTAAAGAGACTCCCATTTCTCGTTCTTCTCCCAAATACTATAATAAAATATTATATTATATGCTGCCATTTAGATATACTTACACTTCACAATAAAAAAAATACCTACACTTCACAAACGATCCAGGCCTTTTAATTCTAATGTACGTATATTTTTACAGAGTATCCTAATAAATCTTTGCAAAGGGTTCACATATCTAGTGAGTACACTTAGCACACTCAAGGTTGTGTCAGTTTACAGCCGTCTCACTGTATTTATTATCAACATACATCCGTTGTTAGTATTAGAACAAATACTAAATCCAGTTGGCAATCCGCCAGTGATGCTGTTAACTTTGATTACATGTTATTTAGATGTTTGTGAGTTGTTCTACAATGTTGTGTAGCTTTTTTGGGTTACAGTTTCTGATTTAGCCGTTAACGGCACCCAAAGCCGGAGACAGTATGTGTCTTGTCCAGCAGTGATTTGTGATTATATCTGAAGAAAATTTAACAAGATTTTTTGCCCTATAATGTGGTACACCCACAATGGGTGACCAGCTGCAAACAACACGAAATTCAACAGCATAGCTGTAATATTGATGTCGTAGGTGTACGCAATAAGTACTCATTACAATAAAACTATTTTTACCGATTTTATCGCGGTTTATTTAACTGACACTATATATTACATATTTCGGCATTGTCATGTAACCGAAAAGTACCACCCCGGTCGTGCCGGCACAAAAATTCAATAAATATGGTACTACTCTCCTACTAAGCTTACATTACTCGCGTGTTATGAAATTTGATTCATGCGAAAGAGACGGCGAGCTACAATTACGTCTTTAGGAAACAAATATTGTTTGAAAGACCAATAGGTCAAGCGTAATCTTATACATCATATTAAAAGCGGTAGCCGATATATACCAGGATAGTGAATCGCATGTGGAGTTCATCTTTAACTAATTTGTTATTCGTGCAACTCAAAATGTATTTATAACATGTGACATATGGGACTAACATACAAATCTTTTTTTTTAATTGTCCCAGTGACTATACCATTATATTTACACAAAAAAAAAATTAAAGAACAAAACGCATGACTATCATCACATTTGGACGGTATCGTTTAAACCATATGTACCTCTCGAGTCGGCCCTTATAAAATCCTACCTAATCGAAATACAAAACTTGTCTTTCTCATGTTATCTTTAAGCATTCAAAAGTCGTGTAAATGAAGTTTGATATTGAAACAACATCAAACAAGTTTGTATCGGAATTACAAATACTCAATTTCCTGCTTTTACTTGCACCTATCAAGCGCAACATCTGGTAATTACCCGTTTGTTAAGTTGCCAAGGTTGGGCTCGAGTTTGGTCTATGTTAACGTTCCCAGTTAGCGCGTTTCAAAACATAGCTTCTTGTATATTGTTAGACAAGTTATATTGAATAGAACCTGCTTTGTACGCTTTGTGGTATCACGTTTAGACTGTACGCAATACAGATGTGTTTGGTAGAATAAAACAACTTACTATAATTACAGTTTTTACTAGCCTATCACCTGAGAGCGAAAATATATGGAATAATTCTCTGCTACCGAATAGGCTAAGATGAGGCCGGGGTCTCCGAATTGGACGATAGTAGTAGATTCAAGAGATCCTTCTCTGTAATAATCCCATCCCGAGGAGAGTGACGTGCTCATTGTTGGACATAGTACATGGTACCGCCGTAAAGTGACATCATTGGTGTAGCGTTTCGTGCGCTTTGTTAGTATACGGTGGCCCATTGGAGAGGAGGAGGATAAGAGGGCAACACATCAGCTTAGTAACTACGTGGATCTTTATGGGTGTCGGTTGTCGTAAAAAGCCCACAATTATCATTTACAGTACCCCCGCCCCCCTGTACTATAAAAAGTACTAGATAGACTGCCTTATAAATGATTGCCATTGACAGATACCGCTGGTGGCTATGCGGAAGAATGCCACGGGGCTCTCCATACTTCCATCACTGAGCGACACTTCAGTTATTTAGTCCGTGAGGGTCGGACGCTAGTCGTGAAATGTGGACTGGTTGTCCATAATGTGTATTTCCTGAAAAAAAGGAAAACATTTCACATGTTTCACGCTGCGTATTTTGCGCGACGAATGCGAAACCCTAGAGAGAGCTCTCTCTAGGTACGGCATTTTTGTAATAAATAGAGGAATAACCTTAGCAGTGTTTACATCTCAGGGTTTAACAAAACTAAAATATTTGGTAATAGTAAGATTTATCTTCTAATCGAATATTTATTTATAGTTCTATATAGCACAAAATGTGGAGAGAGGAGATTGCCATTTTTCATAGTATATTAGGCAAATTAGCAATAGTTTTTTTCACAATTACCGACAACCGTGAACATCCACATAATTACTATGCCGATATGTTGCCCTCCTTCCTCCCCCCAATGGGCCACCGGCCACTCACAAACAGAACGAAACGCGACACTGAAGATTTCACTTTACGTCGTTATTATGTGAGGGAGAGGTACCTCCCCAGTTGTGCCGGCCCAAGTCAGTTGTATAGGAGGATGTCATGCACTAGGCATGGTACTACCTCCGCCTGTGCAGCATGGCACTACCTCTTAATAAGAGTTCTTTAAAATAATCACTATACAAAACGAAAACAGACTTGCTACGATGATAATAAAACGGCACAAATATGACATAAAAAATTCCACGTCGCACGTGTCCCTCGTAAATATATGTGGTTCTCATCAAAATGCGGAAGAATGTAACAGCCCCAGGATGTTCATAATTTATATTCCTCGGAAACCCTTTCCACTGGAAGAATAAGTCAACTCGCAGTTTTGTACTAAGTGCGTTCTGAACGGCTCACATTTTCATACGTAACAGATGTTGCTGTGAGGCAACTAATATTTTAGTGCTTAGTTAAGTTTGCTGATCATTTCGTGCGTAGTTTAACTGTACTTGGCTTTTAAATGCCATTTATCAACTTTTTTGCAACAGTTATCAGATCTAGTTTAGAAAGCTTAGAAAAAGGTAGTGCCACGCTGCATTGCAGCGGAATTGGGCCGGCACTACCGGGGAGGTACCTCTTGCTCACGTAATACCGCTGTAACGTGACATATTCAGTGCCGCGTTTCGTCCGGTTTATGAGTAGCCGGTGGCCTATTAGGGGAGTGGGAAAGGTAATTATGTTCATATTCACGGGCGTCGGTAGTCGTAAAAAGACTCCCTTTACCCTTTTCCCCCTATTCTATAGAAAAAGCTAGACGTGGTTTCACTTTGGGAGAGATACGATATTATTTTCGAGTCCAGCTCCGATAGCATCGCACACTCATACTAGCTATAAATAAACCAGCGCCGTTTTACCTAACTGCGTCATATGAAGGCAATCTTTTTCAAGTGTATTTATGAATATACAAGTATATAATAGGTTTATATCTTCCCTGTTCCGTAATAGGGAACATCTACTGAATGTCTTCTAGGAATTTAACGTGCGATGTCCCATAACATTAGTCCTGAGCATGAAAGTGATGCTGCGAGCAATAAAATATATTTAACTGCAGATCCGCCCCGGCTTCGCCTGTAAACAACAGATAAAAATTGTACGTATAACAAAACCGAATGAAAATCCTTTCAGTCAATTTTGAGAAGACGAATCTCATAACGACAGACTGCTTTTGGGAATCTGTTTCATTATATTTATAGTATAGTTACGTATTGCGCTTTTAAATTTTGAAAGAATGTAGTACAGACTATATTTTTAGGAGATTTTCTCAGCTATCCAAACCTTCATTATGTAGTTAAGGTCCGTCTAGCTGAGAAAGTATTCTAGACAACTAAATAAAATTTAGGCAACACACTGAAGTGTATTTTGACATAGCATTATTTGTTGCTGCCCCGGCCTTGTCCGTGAATAACTGGAGCCGAGTTATGTACTTAAATCTTCTTCAGGAGTTGCTCAATCTATGGTTTTACCACAAGAAAATCCGTAGAGTAGATTTTGAGAAAATAGATCACTTGCAGGCATAGGTTTTTAGGGCTTTGTTTTATATTCGTATTTAAGAAGAAGATATATTCGCTTTTATCCGTATTTGCGAAATGCCTGGATTAAAAATGAGTGTAAGAAGGACCAATGTTATTCAGTTACTTTTATTAGGTCATTTTTTCTTTCTTTACAACATTATATAACATTGAGACATAATTTGCACCGCAGCGCTTTAGTTTCGATTCAGGCGTCTCGGTGCGAATATTTTGCAGTTAATTCATTTTATTTCATTCAACCAGCTATTTTGTATAGGATGAGATGGGAGGATGCAGGGTGTCCACAAATACGTATAATAGGAGATTTTTGTGTTTTGACAAATATCCTTAGTTATCCATCCTATTCCAAAGTTTTTGTAATAATAGCACAATAAATTTGGGATTAATATTTAAAATAATTCATTAAAGTGACAATTGTTAAAACGATACACAGCAAAATCAAAAATTCATGTCCTAAATTTTTAAATATATTGTAATTTAATTTATTTCATATTTCATTTAGAGATTTTTGTGAGGATTCAACAAACAGGAGTATTAAACATTCGGTATTATTGGAATTTACTTTCTACTACAGACCTTTTCAATATAATATTAAACTATAACTTTATATTGCACAAAATGTGAGCATCACAGAATAGATGAACATCTTGAGCTCAACATAGGCCCCTTAATTGAGTCAAACCTTCAAACGACTAAGAAACTCGGAGTCGTATCAAAAGTGAGAAAATTCTTCACGCCTTAGCTGCAGCTCTTGCCAAGCACATGTACTATGTTCTCAAAGCTTGGAATGTATCGTAATCGCTTATGATGCGCCTCACCTCAAAATTCCAAAGCCTAACGCACCGCAAGAAAGTCACAAAAGGTCTGTCAACATTCTATCGCATTCTTCAGAGGCTGTGCCTCCGAATTTCATAGACTGATACCAACATCAATATTCTATATATCAATCATCAACCAGGCTCACCAAACTCGTCATTGCTACCTGGCACATATTCTAAAAATATGCAAAAAAGGATTCATATCAATATATGTCATAAATACTACAACTATGCAGCGGAATTTGTTATCAGCGTTTCAATCACAAGATCAGTACGAAACTATGGTCAAAATTATGAAATAAAATCATCAATTAACATAGTCCTGCAGCCGGGTAAAAGAGGACTAAACTAATTAAAAGTCTGAATCATGGTCACTATTACTTAAGAGAGCGTAATGAAACTCCCAGGGAGTTTGGATTTACACCGCTTATTCACGTATATTATGAAAAATCTTCCATTTGCAATGAAAACTCCATTCTGGGGTGCAGTCAAAACTTTTTTGTTGTGCAACTGATTTAGTGTAAGTAATATATTTTGCATATTTTCGTAGAGGCAGTGCGCTCCGAGTTTCACTGAAATAACTTTATTTCGTGTTAAAATTCAGTAGTAAGTGGATCACTGGAAGCCTTCGTATAAAGTTCCTTTTTACCCCATAACGCAATGCAAGTGAGATCTATTATACATTAAATTTTTAAGCCATATTGTGTATACAGTATAATGCGTGATACGTTAGGGATTGTATATATTAGGACAAGTAAGGTAAGGCTATGTTGAGTGTTGCTTTGTCCGATAGAATTCGCAACGAAGACATAAGGCAGAGAACTTCCGATATCATGCGAAGAATTAGCTCACTGAAGTGGCAAAAGGGCTGGTCACACACTTAGAAGATCAGATGGCAGATGTGCGACTAAGGTTCTGGAGTGGAGGCAGCGTTTAGGAAAACGAAGTGTTGGTCGACCGTTCACCAGATGGGAAGACGGTCTCCGTGCAGTAGCTGGTCCAGGATGGACGCGAGTAGCTGGAGATCGGCCGTCTTGGCGTTCATTGAAATAAGCCTATGTCCAGCAGTGGGCCGATATGGGCTGAAAATGATGATGAGTTTGAAGCTAATGGCAGGACTATTACGTTATCCGTAAAAATAAAATAAAGAAGGTATATAGGGTAGCATATACACCTTGTTTTATTTTGTCTTTGAAGACAGAGTGTCACAAGATGCCTCACGAGTGTGGAAACAATATTAAAAAAGAGGTCTGAGCGTGAAAGAGACGTGAAATACGTATTTTCAAAAAAACTTGAACTAATTCTACTTTGTTTTTTTTTTAACTTGAATTTTATTATGTAAAATAACCTAAATAAACAATATGAGCATTAACCTCGCATCTGTTGGGCATCCGACGATTCAATTATAGGAACACACTAAAATAAATACAAGTAGAGTTTCATAAAAAGAATTTTACAATATATTTTCCGTTTTCAAATTTTCTATTTATTATAATTCGTATATGAAACAAATTCGCTCATAAATATCAACGATGCCTTCATAGAACATAACCTCTCTTTAGTGGCAGTCGGAATCATTTGATGATACACCCAAAGATTTCCGCATAATTTTAATACACTGCTCTCCATTTTTCCTCTTCTTCAATGGGCCATTTACACATCGCACGTAACGCGACAGCATTGCTGTCACATTGCGCCGGTATTGTGTGAGCGGGAGGGATCTCTCGTGCTGGCCCAATTCGCTCCTAATCTGACAGAAGTTTTCCATTGTAGTTGTGTTTATTCTCTATGACAGGCGAGGTTCCCTCTGTAGTAATAATTAGTTTCCTCCCGTATGCTTGTAAAATCTTGTAGTTACTAAGTGTCTTCGTGAACTCGGGGGATTGGGCTAAGCAATAGGTGATCGGTTGCATCGGGTTCATTAATAGAGACGTTGATTTGTGAGTAGGTATTCAGTAGAGGGCAAGATGTTTCTGCATGGCAGCCAAATCAGGAAGTTACCTACTTTTTGCGGTTACTGGATTGCTTGTGATTTTATTACTTCTAGTCACTAAATAGCTCCAATTTCTCATATGTTTTATAAGAAAAGACTGATTCTGATAATGTTTGATAATGACCAAAGATGTAATTGTGTGTAATTACACTTCCTGAGTAAATATATATATTTTCAATTTTTAATGTATTACTATGCGCTAACCTAATCCTTTCAATACTAAACTTAAGATCTTGAAAAGTTCAATTTATATAATGCAACGCAGCGTCCTGTTGCTTAGAATTCTCTTAAAGTTGATCATTTCTAATAAACTTAAGTAATGTATTATAAAGTGTGGCGCACAGTTGTGTGGCGTATAACCAGAACGGAAGGACCATTAATAATAATAATATCTGTGGACTTATCACACCACGTTAGCTTAGTTCTGTGCTAAGTAGCGTAAGGACTTGTGTTCCAGGTACTAGCCAGCGGAAATATATTTAATATTTTTTTAAAGTTTTGGAAATATTATGTATTTAAGTTTTTTTGTTATAGAAATACACAAATAAACATGCGTGACCTAGATGGGATCCAAACCCGCGACCTCCGGCGTAATACGCCGCGAAACCGTCACATTACCAACTGAGCAAGCCGGTCGTCGATTCAACCAGAGATTGTTGTCAAAACCAACTTGTTGTTTGTTCAACAAAATTGTTGTTTGTTCTTAAATAAAACATTAGACCAGAAAAATATCTTTTGGAATAAAGTTCCATATTGCGCTGTACACAGGACGTCCTTATTTTTCTACTGCTGTACATAGGCCTGTTTCAATCGCCAAGACGACCGATCTCCTACCACTCGCATCCATCTCGGACCAGCTACTGCACGGAGACCGTCTTCCCACCTGGCGAACGGTCGACCACCACTTCGTTTTCCTAATCGTGGCCTCCGCTCCAGAACCTTATTAAAGATACTGAAATATCACATAGCTATAAACAATTCCATTAGGTTCTTTTTAACTGTACTCCTTTAATTTATTATTTCACCGTAACTAATCTAAAAAAATACGACAAACTTCGTTACGGCTGAAGCTTCATATTTCATGGTCTATAGACTTATAGTCATAAGTCAAGTCATTTCTCGCACTGTGTGGATGAGTCAATTGATGTATAAGCTAATTAATATTTTGTCGTAACATAGGAATTTGGCACTTCTACATAGAGCTAGCCGTCCCGTGGGGCATTTGCCACGCGAGGAAACTGTCGACGGAACGAGAGCGGTGGCGTCGGTATCATCCCAAGCACGAGCAAATTTGTTCCTTCGTTAGTAGAAAAAAGTTGAAATAAAGATTTCAAATTTTCTTCGTATATCCACGATTCTTGTGAGCGAGGCATGAAATAAAATGGGGACGATAAAGACATTTTTAGTATTATTGCTTTATTACAGATGAAAATATATGAATTTCTTTTAGGATCATCATCCATTTGATATTTCATGAAATTAGTTTACTTCTACATTATTTTATTGTTATATTAGAAGTTTTAAGTAGTTATGTTTGTTTTAAGTAGTTATGTTTGTTTTAAGTAGTTATGTCTGTTTTAAGTAGTTATGTTTGTTTTAAGTGGTTATGTTTGTTTTAAATCTTTTTGGCTTTATAAAAGTATCGAAAGTATGCCTCATAAACTAAGCTGTATTTAAAATTGTCTTTTATTTGTCTTCTCAGTAGGTAGAGGAGAAATTGTTTACGTAAAATATTCTGTTTTTTTAATTTTATAAGTAAGTATTTATACTATTTACTAAGTAAACAATGTTTTTCCATCCATTAACCATACAAATCTTTGTTCTTCTAAATAGTAATTTTAATTAATAATAAAGCTCTACGAAAATGTATCAAACATTATTACTATACAATTTTATTATCTGTTGGCCTAGTTTTAGTCATTAATTTTAGCATTCCGTATGTAACTCGTTGCCCCACTACCTAATCAACAAGGCAACGCATCAGCATAGTAATTATGTGGATGTTCATGGGCGTCGGTAGTCGCAAAAAGGCTGCGATTGCTCGTTCGGCCCTATTCTATAAAAAAGTTAGGTAACTTTATACTTCTGAGTAAAAAAAAAAACATCTTACTTTCATACTCAATGCAATCAAAAGATACACTAGAACACGCGGCAGTCCAATTTAAAAACATATTTTCTACACATCGTCTAATAAAGACTTCCTTGGCGAATTTCGAACACGGCGGCCATCTCTACTGAGCCTAGCCCACTGCGCAGGACATATTATAGTGCACAAGTGTACGTCCAGGCACAAGTGTACTCACTGTTCCCTCATTCTCCTATTGCGATAGGTTGATAGTCCGATACGACCGGAAAGAAATCCGGCTCAGTACTGACAGAGCTGAGCTCTCCGAGGCACGGGGGTTGTAGCACCGTCAGCCTTCTGACATCGGACTGTTATAAAAATTTGATAAATACCAACAGCACTTTGGTACGACCTGGAACTCGAACCCACGACGTCGCGACTGCGGAACATGCTTACCACTAAACGACGAGGCATACAAAATATAGTTTTGCTAAAAGTGCAATTATCTTGATAGTGAGCTAATTAAGTTACAACTCGACACGACTGACGACTCCGTTTTCTTTTAACTTCTGTTTTACTTTTAAGCAAAGTCTTAATATTCTGTACAGCTTTTTGAGAGATAACCGCGGGTATAAAGTGCTGTGTACTTCAACTTGTAATTAAAGATTTAATTAAATTCGTTGTTCAGATAGTTAAATGAATTGCAATAGGACTTGTCGAGGGAAATTTATGCAGATTCCAGTCATGACTATCTAGAATAATCATTTTTATATAAATTATAGCGCGACAGAGGGGAATTTGGAGCATTGTGGTAATAACCATATAAACATCCTCATGATACAATTATACACTTGCGTTATCCACCCATCCATATATTTTATACTAGTATATTAAAGCTGTTCCCCTTGATTTCGCCCGCGTGGACTACAGATAAAATTAAATGTAAAAGTTATTACTTCTATAGCCTATGTATTATTCTAATGTGTAAGCTATATAATTGTAAAATTTCATAAAAAAATATTCGGCAGTCTTCTATGTGAATGAGTAACAGATATCCATTCATGCTTAAAAACTTTCGCGTTTATAATATTTGTGGGCTTATTATTTCTTTTTTCTATTGCAATAAAATACATACTTGCATATCAAGAGAACACAGATAAAGGACGGCTTTGAATCCGAGTGTTATCTACATCTCTCTCTAAAGAGAACGACTAGACAGCTTCTGTACAATTTGGGAACTTGTATCTGTGTCGGGATCATGGCAAGTGGCATTTTGATAGTATGGGGTATGGTGCACCATCAAACCAGCATCTGCCCCCAGCATCGTTAAATTAAACTTTCCTCTAGGAACACTCTATTTGTATGGGTGCAGATCACATGAAAATTCCTTCAGTAAATTTTGAGTAAAAATATTTTTTGTGTAGGTAAGGATTCTACAGTATTACTAGTGATCTGCCCTGGCTTCGTTACTTTAAAACCTTCCCCTAACTCGTGGGTAAAAACCGCATAGAAATTAATTTAATAGATTTTGATAAATTTTATGACATTACAGGCTCTTAGAGACTTTGTTATATAATATGTATGGATTTGTGTTATCGGTTGTTCACGTTGTTGTATATATGGTTAGAAGTGCAAAGAGTAGGCTGTACTTCAGTTCAGTTCAGTCGCAGCCTTTTTTTCATTCCCAATTGTAACTTTTACAATAGTACTTTTATGTATAAAAATAATGGCTATTTAGCTAACTTTACACATTTGATTGAATAAATTTAAAAACAAGATGTCTTTTCTCGGCAATGGAGCACCGAAAACTCACGAAATGTTTTGTTACTGTATGTGCAACCAAGCCTGGCTCAACCTCCCACCCAGACATAACAAATATAAAGGCTAATGAACTAACTATATATATTCACTTAGATAAATATCTTAGAACATTGTGAGCAATAACATTAGCTACGTGTATGGTTGCCAGGCCTTTCGTTACAATGGGTCTCCGCAAGACTGTGGTTTGAGGGCAAACAGGTCATTACTCAGGGCGGGCGATGTATAAATTACACGCCCAATTAGCTACATTGATGGTCTGGACGATTAGGCATTGTACAGTTACACAATAACATATAATATAGCGTTTTGAAAATACCTCGGGGTGGTCAATTCTATGAAGCAAATATTACTTTCGTTTACAATATACTAATAGTACGTAATGGATGTGTCACAAGATATCGCTAAAATTAATTTATTTACATAATTACGAATATTATGAATTCGAATGTCGGCCTCATAAACGTTACACGTTACCATGAAAACAAATTCAAATTATTAGCGAACTGGAGCCGGATGCGTTGTTTTGTCAATACTGCGTACTCTGATATATTTTTGAAGTTATACTTCTTTTGGCGCATTAGGGAATAAGTACGGTTAGTGTAGGAAGATGTTCATAGGAGGGTGTAGTGTAGACGGAATTGGGTCGGCACGACTAAGGAAGTATCTCTCACTCACCACATTATACTGCCCTAAAGTGACATCTTCAGTGTCGCGTTTCGTGCGGTTTGTGAGTAGCCGGTGGCTCATGGGGAGGGAGGAGGTCAACGCATCAGCATAGGAACTATGTGGATGTCGTGTGTTATAAAAAGACCTCGACTTCTCGTTTGCTTCCTATTTAATAAAAAAAAAAATACGATGCACGAGCACACCGTCTCGAAAAGCGGACGCTCTGAGCTTACCATTACCATACACACTGCTCGTACCGGTCGAGCAATTAAATGTTACATATAATGACACAGTTAAAACACATATGACTGACAGAATGACAAACTCACACACAACTTACGGAAGCGGCCCCGGGTTCGAATCCGTAAGTTGAGCCCCTCCCGTCAGAGGGGGGGGGGTGAGGAGGCCGGCCTCCTCAGATAAGCCAAATATTAAGCGAACTCAATTATCCTTGTCCACGACACCGCAACTTAAGCGGCATCGTGCGCGCGTGGTCCCATTAGTGTGGGAAGGGGGACGTTTCCCCCTTTCGGTCCCAATAATAATCACCATATGGTAACTGCCACAATAAAATGCCGGTTTGTCTCTTCTAATCTGCGGGAAAAGAGGATGTCTGTCCCCCTATCGTCTCCCTATACCTGAAGACACAAAAGTCTTTCGAAGTCATTCGAACTGTTAAGGTTGGACAAGCGTCGCAATCAGTAGTAGGTCCCTCCGAAAAAATAAAATCTTAGCTATAGTCAACATTTGAGTTTTTCAAAAAAGTTACCAACAATGTAAAAGTATGGATATCTACGTACGTTTGCGTGCGAACTGACAACCGTATTCACAATATTTATTTAAGTGTACCTGAACCGACCACTCGTGGTTTGTGTCAGTCCTAATAAAATATATAAATATACATACATACATATATATATATATATATATATATATATATATATATATGTGTGGTAATAATTGTTTTTCCGGTGACGTTACTTATTGTTAGTGTCCTATTTACTACAAAAGTAGAATAAAGCTACAGATAGAGCTTTTAAAAAGTTCTTATCTTGTTACGCCTAAGATATATAACTTCTAACGCATGTACATTAGTACATGCGTATACAATGTAGTTCACGACTTTGGTTACATTATCGAAGTTTTCATAATGATCTGTAACGTATCCGAAAATTCATATAGCCCCTGTACGTCTGAGATAATGTAGGATTCTAATGGTAAAATATTTTTTTCAAATCGTTCCACTAGTTTCGGAGCCTATTCAATATAAATAAAGAAATAATCAAATGTTTATAACATTAACATATGCTAGATGTATTCCGCTCATGTTGCTACAGTATGTTGTCCAAAATTTTTTCAGTTGTTAAGTACACCAGTTATCGGGCACATAAATTATTTTATCATCATCAAAAATAAGTAATAATCATTTATTATTTATACACGCTAATAGCAGTAAAATTACTTACCTCGCGTTATGTTTGCATAACATTGAAACGTCTGGAAAATAGTCATATAAAATGAACAGATTTATTGACTATTTCAATTTTTTTTTAACAAAGTAGTTTTATCTATCATGAATTTTCACTCATTCAGAATCATACATTATAATATCTACTCCGATAATCTTACCACGTAAGGAGCGACGTGAATTGTATTCGAAACTACACGAAGAAAGTTAGCGGTACTTAACAGTTCTCAGCTTTCTTGGAAACAGTAAATAAAAACCGTGATTTCAGCGAATGTTTTAAAAAGTTCCACCGTCTGAATAATGGCGCTTTGTAGAGCACTGCTTTTCAAGTTTCATCATAATTATCACCCTTGAACATCCGAAAATACGAATGTCGAATATAAAATGTTGTATTAACATATAAATAGAAAACTCGACCTCGTACGTCTTTGCACTTGAACAATCGCATGATCTAGGGGAACCAGACCGGAGCTCTGCACCCTACTGGAGATTGTTGTCTATACGAAGCCAATATTGGTGCGAGGCTCTGTAGTTTTCTCTAAGAGTTGACTATTTGGGTACCAACCCAATCAGTCAGACCTTGGCAAAGTTGAATAGCGTCCATTCATAATGGGGGCGCTGCCACAGGTCCTAGAATGAACTGGGAAATGTGTATGGAGCCACTCCGAATCATACGCCGTGTTAGTGAGTTAAAAGGGGCTCCGGTCCAAGAGATATTAGTATTTGGAGAAGCAGCTGACCGTAGGCTTGCGGGGAAATGACAATAGGGTTGCCATTTCCCAGTCGTTACTGTCCGAAAGTTGTAAGTGAACAAAATAGAGGCACCGAAAAATATTACTTTATAGTTGTATACAAAAACAATTGTTCTTGATCGAAAGCATGAAATATAAATTTGAAACGAAATAATAAATGGGATAGTGCAAATAAAACAGAAATGACAATCTTCTTAGAGTTTAACAAAATACAATAATTGGTATCTTAAGTTTACGCGAACGTTACTCATTACAATAAAACTACTTTTACGGATTGTATCGCGGTTTATTTAATTAGCCCGACGTTACTAGGCGAGCGTGTTGGCGCACGTACAGCTTTTTTTTTTGTTGACGCGGGGAAACGCATTTACCTGCCTTCACCGGCCCTGGGTGGGGGGTCCAGTGGTGTGTGGGACTCGAGGCACAGTATAGTGCCGAATACCCACAAAAACCACCGTGAGTGCCATCAGTACCGCCCTCGGTGAGGTATCCCGGACCCCACCGACTGTGGGATAGTGCAATGAGGTGAGGTTGCCATCCTCACCCCTTGCCCCGTGCGCAAAAGCGCCGCCTCCTGTTGCCCTTAGGTCCGCTATTCTTATAAGAGGGGTAGCTAGAGCGATTCCTCCTCTTGATCTTTAAGCCGCCTCTTCTTATAAGACGGGTTCAAAGATCCCCCTTAGTTCAATTGGCTTCGCCTGGGTTTACGCCAGGCCACTAAGCCCCACCGCCACGACAAGGCTTAAACCATGGTGGGGAGTGCACGTACAGCTGGCCAGTTTTCGCCAGCCTCTTCAATCCTTCTCGAACATTTGTCCGACCATAAGGCCAAATGTTTGGTTTAGGCTTCCTCAGTGAGATGTTTCAGGCGAGTTTTGAATGAGGGACAGCGAGTAGGCCACCGCCTTCTATAGGTAGCTGTCTTCTCTTCTAGAAGGAGCTATAGGCTTCTGGAGGCTGAACTCGGAAGAGTTGCAGTGGCCGTCTTAAAAGCATGTAAGTCTGCATCTCTCCTGCTAGTCCTTCCCGCGTTTGTGAGGCGAGAGTTCCAGGTTGGGATCTTGCAGTTTAGGTCGTCGGCAATCACAGTCTACCAGCTTAGTGATGGTAACGAGAGTGGCTGTCTTAATGGGAGAATAAGAGAAAGAGCCCAGTCTTCCTCCATTTCTACAGCTGGGGTCGAGATTTTGGGCGACGGTGGTCACTTTCAACTTCTTGAGCTTCTTCATGATGACCTTCTTACCTAGGGCCGTATCTGGGATCCTAGGGATAGGGTCCTCAGTCTCCACAATTAATGACTCGGTTGTCGGTGGTACCTGCTCCACTTGCGGATCCATTCCAATTTTTTATTATTAGCTTATTAATAATTATGAGCTTGCAATATCTAGTGTAGAGCTCCTCGCTGGCTCCGCTTGCTAGAGTACTGAAACTGCTGGTATCTATCCCCCTCCAAGATCCTATCTGGTTAACGGGCAGGTTGAACATTTCGGAGATCTCATAAATCAGCCCCCGTGTGGCTGTCTCCGCTTTCTTAATAAGGGCGAGAGTTAGATTCGCTACTTATGCTAGATCGCCATGGAGTGCTTGGCCGCAGTCTGTGTCTGCGGACGAGGGTTCTTACCTTCCTGCAACTCCATATTACAGTCGTTCTTGACAGTTGCATTCGGTGACGAGACTCTAGAGTTATCGACAAGGACATAATTACAAAGTGCAGGACTTAAAGGCTTACACTGGAAGGAAAATATCACCGATTTAATTTAGGCAGTCTACACGTGACCTGCGGCAACCGTACTCTCCTTGATCCATTGATGTGTGAGGCTCGTGGCACAGTTCCCGAAGAGAACAATGACAACTACACAGAATTTTTGCCTAGCTCCTCCTGCTCTTTAGTCCCCTTTTCTGACAAGGGGGTACAAGAAACGACTCGTCCTCCTACTATTTAGTACCCTTTTCTTACAATAGGGATACAATGATCAGCCTCCTACCAAGAGTAGCCCCCTATTAGTGCCCTCTTTTGTCCAAACACTCGCAAACGCCTAAGGTCCATCTCACTCCACAAAAGTGTTCCGATACTAAACAACAGCAACGACAGTATGTAAGTCTCGCGTCCTCCGAAGTGCACAGCCGGTTGCACAATAGCGGAAGTTCATGGGCGTCATCAGTCACCAAATTGCTCCAATTTCTCGTTTATCCTCTATGCAGTAAAAAGAGCTAACTAAACCTCCCGACTGACAGCAGAGCCGCCTTTGGTGAGATGTTCTGGAGCTGGAGCCTTGGGTCACTTCGCTGGCTAGTCAGTCCCGAACAATATACTGATTCCATGCCCAAAAATGGTTTCCCCGCACCACAGAAAAACTCCGCCATATTGGGATAGCGCAATGGGCCCTTCCCATCTTCGCACAAAAAAGCGCCCTCCCCTCCTGCTCTTTGGTATTCTATTCTTATAAGAGAGGTACGAAGAGCAGTATCCACAATAAAGACTACATCAAATATTGTACCTTTTATGAAAACAAAGAAACGGCAAAAATAAGTACAACATAAAATAAATTTTACACGCTAAAATTGTCGCGAAATAAAAATCACTGTAGAGTAAAAATGTTTTAGAATTAATTAGGATTAAATGTTATTTCATGTACGCAGTGGATCTTCTTCTAAAAGCTTTTATTTATTTCATTAAATCCACGAAAACCGTCCTTGAATCGCATTCATAATATACTTGCCGACCCTACTTACGTTTTTAAAGGAACCCTTATTCAAAGGGGGAAGGAAGGCAACGTATCTGTAGTAACAAAGTTTCACATAAACTAATAAAAACAATCTCTTAGGGATTAAATTTCATCCCGGTCTTAGTACTCACTAAGTCTAGGCTAGGTGCTCATGTAAGTCCCCCACCATGATTCAGGCCTTGTCGTGGCGGTGGGGCTCAGTAGTCCGAGGTGATTTGAGACTCCGAGACTAATTGGGCGAAGCCATTTGAACCGAGGGAGGCTGCTCTTTGTACCCCTGTTATAAGAAGAGGGGACTAAGGAGCAGGGCATGGGGCGAGGATGGAAACGTCACCCCATTGCACTATCTTAAAGTTGTTGTCGTCCAGCTCTTGTGAAAGTGACAGTGTTCGTACTGTTAGATGGATTTTTCAAGTCTGAGATGCTAATCTCTTTCACGTCTTTTGACTTGAGAAGTTCGTTGCGAACATTTTTCAAAGTTTCGAATATTTCGGGATATGATGGTTCGTCAAAATGATGTACTTTGGTAAGTAGCAAATAATAGTGTATGTTATTTATTTCTAATTTATGGAATGAGAACAATTCCTTTTCTGTTTCGTTAACAGTTGTGTAAATTTCAGGATCGATAAGGATTTCTTGTATGTAAGGGTTGGATTCGTATAAGTCTAATTTTAACTCGAGTTTTTATTAGGCTTTGGTTATATTCTTCTATTGTGGTGCTAAGTGGTTTATCTTTGTCCGATATGAATTTCAAAAAGGTTGAATAATCATCGATAGGTTCATTATTACTTTTACTAGTCGAGTGTTGTGGATCAGTACTGAGAGTGTCAGGATCAGGGATAATTGTTTGATCTCGTTGAGGCAGGTTACTCAAGTCATTTTCTATTTCCTCTCTAAGTATGTCTGGAATATTAGTAGACTCCATTTCCGGAAGAAGTAAAATGTCATCGAAAGGATTGTTCGTTTCGGCAGGTATTTCTTCGGGATTGAATGATGCCGGCGATACTAGTAAATCTAAAAGGTCTCTGTCTAATTCTTGTGGAGATTCTGTCATGACCATCTATTGGGTTTACAGGATATCTGGATAACGCGTCTGCATTTGCATTAATTTTCCCCTTTTTATAGTGGATCTCATACTCAAATTCTTCGAGTTTGAGACGCCATCGGACTAACCTTGATCCAGGATCCTTGCAATTAAATAACCATTGCAAGGGCTTATGATCCGTTATTATTTTGAATCGATGGCCATAGAGATAGGGCCTGAATACTTTTGTGCCGAAAATTATAGCGAGGCATTCTTTCTCTGTTGTGCTGTAGTTGCACTCAGCTTTATTTAATGTGCGGGAGGCATATGCAATGGGGTCCTATAGGCCCTGTGACAAAATAGCAGAAATTGCAAAGTTCGATGCATCACAGGTGAGAAGGAAGCGTTGTGTGAAATCTGGATAAGCTAGAACTAGTGCTGAGATTAATTTGTTCTTTAAGGATTCGAAAGCAATTTGTTGTTCGTTTTTCCAATGAAATGTAGTATCCTTTTTAAGCAATAATGTTAGTGATTTTGCTAGTTTGACGAATTCAGGTATAAATCTACGATAATATGATACTAATCCTAGAAAGGATTTGACTTCTTTTGGTGATTTAGGCGTAGGGAAATTGGATACTGCTTTTGTCTTTTCGGGATTTGGTTTCACGCCGTCCTTTCCGATTATATGACCAAGGTAGGCTACTTCTTTCCGTAGGAATTCGCACTTTTCCGGCTGTAGTTTTAAATTAAAGCGCCTGAGTCTATCAAACACTGCTCGTAGGCTGTCAACGTGAGAGATTAAGTCAAAAGAATAAATAACTATGTCATCTAGGTATACAAAGCACCGGTTCCCTTGTAGCCCGGCGAGACAATTGTTCATGAGTTTTTGGAATGTAGCAGGTGCATTCTTTAGGCCAAACGGCATTCTATTAAATTGGTAATGTCCCTGAGGGACTGAGAACGCTGTTTTCTCTGCGTCCTCGGGAGAAATTAATAATTGATGGAAACCGGAAGCCAGGTCTTGCGTGGAGAAGTATTTACTTTTACCTAACTGATCAAGGATTTCCGAAATTTGAGGAATCGGATAGGTTTCTCCTATAGTTATATCACTAAGTTTACGATAGTCAATGACTACACGCCATTTCCTTTGACCTTGGGTATCTAACTTTTTAGGGACTATCCAGATTGGCGAACTCCAAGGTGAGATGGAAGGTTCAATTATATTCTGTTGGAGCATTGTGTTTATTTGAGTTTCCACTTCCTTTTTGTGACATTCCGGGAATCTATAAGACTTGGTATGTATAGGGATATCCGTAGTCGTTCTAATTTTGTGATTTAGGATGGAGGTGTAAGAGAGGCGGTCTTCCGGAAAACGTCAGAGTAGTCCGTGCACACATCTATTAAAGCGTCAGATTCCTCCGTGTTCAAATGGTCTAATCTCAGGGATTGTATAACTTTATTAGCTCTGTCAGTGGAATTTCGAGTATTTAGATTTATTTTAAACGATGTCGGATGTAAAGGTTCCAGTTTTAGGTTTAAATTTGGATTCACATTAATAGGAAATTCTGAAGTATTAGCTACAGTGAGGTTAATTCTGTCATTGTCTTTAACTTTTACTACACAATTGGATACTAATAGGTGATCGGTAATGTGTTGGTCCAGGATTATACCTTCTTTGAGACCATTACTTTTAACGGAACATTCAATAACTGTTTTCGAGCGAGGCGGAACGACGTAGGAAGGATTAATAAAATGTAACTGAATATTGATCTTACCTATTTTAAGAGTATCCTTGGTGTAATCAATTGTACAGCCGTGATCCGTTAGAAAATCGGAGCCAATAATGCCGTCGTATTGTAAATTAATTTCTTTTATGACATGGAATTTATACTTTATTTGTTTACTTTCTTCTAGTTCTATTTTAAGTTGGAAATGGCCCTCAGTTAATGTGGGCTCATCGCCTGGGTCTATTCCTTTAATTTTTACTGATTCTCTTATGAGCTTTTGAGTTTTAGAAATGCAGGATGATTTAAGCAGGCTTATAGAAGACCCTGAGTCTACAAGGAGTGAAAGAGGTATATCGGATACATTAGTTTGTAACAAGATATGAGGTAATAATCGCTTAGACGTATCTATATTGATTTCATAGATTTTGAGATTGGGTTCTTGATTTAGAAACGTTGATGTGTCATGTGCGACGAGACCTCCCTTTTGGGGCTGGTTACCCTGCGGTGTGGTCTTGATGTTAGGCGAGATGAGACCTCCCTTTTGGGGCTGGTTACCCTGTGGTGTGGCCCTAAATTTATGCGAGATGTGACCTCCCTTTTGGGGCTGGTTACCCTGTGGTGTGGTCTTAATATTATGAGAGATGAGACCTCCCTTTTGGGGCTGATTACCCTGTGGTGTGGTCTTAACATTATGAGAGATGAGACCTCCCTTTTAGGGCTGGTTACCCTATGGTGTGGTCCTAATATTATGAGAGATGAGACCTCACTTTTGGGGCTGGTTACCCTGTGGTGTGGTCCTAATGTTACGTGAGATAAGACCTCCCTTTTGGGGCTGGTTACCCTGTGGTGTGATCCTACTAGCGATAACGATGGTATCGTCTTGAGCGAGAGGAACTTGCCCCGTGCGATACCTATACGGGACATCTAAGCGTTTAAATCATTGTTGTCATCATCTACAGCAATGTCTGCTTCATCTTGATGCTCATAATCTTTTTCGAGAGCATCTGTTAAATAGTTCACCCTCGCAGGATGTCTAGTCGGAAAATTAAATTGTGTGGGTTGTGATATCTTAAATCTATTATTATTATACTCTCGTTTTTTACAGTTTAAAATATCATCGCCCGGCATTTTACAGTATCTACAGAATTGTGACATTTGCGAATTAGATGGCCTTGTATTGTGAGTAGATGTGTTGGTATTAAATCTCGGATTTATGCTAGTTCGAGAGGGACCCGGTCTGTTATAATTATTATTTCTGATAGAATTATTGGGCTTGGTTTCGTTTGGCGCTTTCTTATATAAAGTCTGCTGAATACGTTCTTCCGATATGGCCAAGTTAATAGCCTCATTTAGGTTCTTTGGTGACCTACACCTCACAATATTTGATATTTTAGGATACAGTCCCATGAGAAAATGATGGAGAGCTAAGTCATCCATAGCCGCCGCGCGGCCAGGCAATTCCTTAGCTTTAGATGTGGATGTTGACACCTCTACTAACAGTTGTGATAACAATGTTTTAACTCGAAGAGCAAATTGGCTTACACTGTCTAATGCCCCTTGTTTACTCTCCTGTAATTCTGTGAGTAAGTGGGCATAGTGTTTGCGGTTACTGAATTGGTTCTTTAGAAAGTCTTTTAACTGGTCCCAGCTCGGGAATTCTTTGATTGAGCAGGCTACTTCCGCTTTACCGCTCAGTTGACTAATTATGTATTTAAATAGAATAGGTTTCTGTATCTCACTAGCAAGCTCATAGGCGTTATTACAATTAACTAAAAATGAATTAAGGGTAACCCTACTTCCATCGAAGGGTTTAATAAATTTAAACAATGTGTTAAGGTCCATTTCGACCACTAAGGGCGACGACTTTGCCGCACGAGTAGGTGTAGGTGCAGGAACTGGAGTCGGTGGTTTAGAGCTATCCGACATTTGAATATCTAATTGTAATTTTCCTGATTTTGACATCGATATAGAATAAATTATTAAAATTAAAACAATGTATTGTACAACCCTGATTTATAACAATGACTAAGGACTCACAGTACGCAGATAAGCACGGCGATGACTCTTCGCATGCCGGTTTCGAGTTTCTCAGGACACGATGTGAAGGTTGCTGCCTATTTTTTTTATGATGGATGCGGTAGCTGGCTTCGAGTAGCTGGTTGTAGAGTACTGTTCTGCTTTTAGTGGCAGATTGGTTGGTTGATGAATACCCTGGCAAGAGCCAAGCTGTCAGTAGCAGGATGGTGAAGATGAACTGGATAATGTCCACGTCGATAGTGTTATTTACGTTGTATGCTTAATGTTCATAGGTTTTGAATTTTCTCAATCATCGAGTCTTCACTTTTCTTCTTCTTCTTTCTTTAAGTTCACGGATTTTCACAGTTTTGGTAAAATGTGCGTGGTCTATAGCAGTTTTTCCGCGGCACTGGGGATTTTCCGATCTCACCGCTGCCACCAAATGTTACATGGATTTAATGGAAAGTCTTTTTAAAAAATAAATTTTATTACTGCTAGGAACAAATAGTAAAATATTATAATTACCTTATTACAAATGGATATAGAAATTGTACGCGACCGTCAGGTCTGATGTATGGATAGAGACTGAGCTGCCGGGATAAGAGTAATGCTCAGGTTCCGAGAGTGTAATGCTGATGGGCCATAATCAGGCGTATTCAGCATTAGAAAAACTGGTATTTTTTCTACCTTTCGATCTAATTAGCATTGTGTATTGATTATAAGGGTTATAGTGATCTTAGTAATAATTAATTTTGCGAAATCAACACGTTTTCGTAGCTAAAATTTATTCGTAAGTGCAAAGTGCGTGGTACGGAATTTATTTTTCTACCCACAATCTGGACACAAACTGTAGGTTATTAAGTTTATTTAGTGAAAGGACACGTCATCTTAATATTGAGTCATTATTGTAACTGTTAATTCTTTAATAATAGTTTTAAATATTTTTCCTGATTAATATTATAGAAAATATACATCCTTAGGATATTGAATTGGTTTCTCTCTCTGATCTTTTAGCTAATATCCGCACTTAGAAGGTGTTGCCAGCTTAAGGTTAAGACCACTATTTGGGGGAAGAAAGGAACGGTGTTTCTAAATAGTGTATATTTATTATTGTTTTTATTTATTAATTCATCTTTTTAAACTTCATAGCAGTAGGATAGTTGGGAGTAGGCGGTGATATGGCGGTTGATGAAGACACATGACAGAGCTAAAATACGCGCAACTTGAACTGACCATGAGCTCTGGTAACCCAGTAAACATCTGTTCACTGTTCATTTCCGTCGGTCACTCCAGCCGCGCCCACATACGCATCGCTCTTGAAGCGGCCGCAGAGCCAGCCTACGGTTATCATACCTGCTAACCAGGGTCAAGCAGTACTGTTTTACCCAAACATAGAGGACATAAAGACTACTGAGGGCACCAAAGCCGACTGCAGAAGCCAGTAAAACCTGGTAGCTTGGGCATTTCAGTGCTGAGCATACGCCGAATTGGACCGCCAACTCTGAAGGCTCGTCGTCATTTGTTGGCCATCGGCTACTAAGAACGGACACGACAGAAGATAGCCTTCTTGAATATCTACAGCCCACGATGCTTTCGCATGATCCTGAATGGACGAAAGAGAAATTTCGTTCAATCTGCATGGTTGCCTACAAGAGGGGCGGTCGTAACGGTGGGCGTACCACGATCGTGCTGGAGTGTTCATCAGATTTTCGTGATAAATTGGTTGGCCTTGGTCGTGTGTATATTGGCTGGGACGAAGCTGATATATGTGAATGCATTTACGCATCTCTGTGTAAATGGTCTGGGCGTCTACCTGGGAGCCCGTGTAGACCCCCAGACCTATGTTGGACTCGGCCATTGGGTAGCAATACCAACTAAACTGATACGGGAGCCTTCCGCCACAGCCCGGTTCTGCAGGCAACAGGACCCCTCCAGCGACAGGCTGGCCTCGGCGAAAAGGCCAGACTTCACCTCCTCGGAGACTATCCGGCTACTCTGTGACAGTCCCCACGACGCCGTGTCTTTGGAAGTGGACCGGGTTCCCATCCCGGCCCGACACGGAACACAGGGGCACCACTGTAGTCGCTGCAGATAGCGCCTCTTTCGTACCCCCATTCGTCATCGGTGGGGGGAGGCCGCCTTCTCTCTCTCCCACTTGTCAGCTTCCTTCTGGGACATGACGGCCCCGCAGAAGGAAGCCATCGCCTGATAGGACTCGTCGCTGCCGAGCATCGCGACGATGATGCTTGACTTTGACAAGTCCCCTCCGACAACTGATGACAGATCGTGACTCAGCGCCGCCCATCTCGGGCACACCTCGAGGGTGTGCTGGGCCGAGTCCACCGCCGCGTCAGAATCGCGACACCGAGTCGTCGGCTCCCTGCGGGCCTTCTTACACAGATACTCACTGAAGCAACCATGCCCGGTGAGCACCTGCGTCAGATGGAAGCAGAGGGGTTGGCGCCTACGGCGCATCCACTACTAGAGAACCTAAGTATCACTTGCTGCAACAAATGCCAACAATATGGACACCCAGAGAAATACCGTAAGGTAACCGAGATGGTATGCGGTAAAAGCGGAGATACAGGATGTAATGCCGAATGTCAGTCACAAAGTGAGTGCTGCGCTACCTGCAAGCGCTTTAAGCGCAAGGAGGCAAGCACTCATGTAACCAACTCTGCGACTTGCCCAGCTCGTATATATGAGGAACAACAGGCAGCCAACATGACTCAATATGAATAAGGAGAGAAATATCATTTCGATAGGACAGCTCAATCTTCAGGGATCATAGGCTATCACATCTGGGGTGCTTGCTATTGCCAGTAAAATGAACTTAGATTTCGTTTTCGTTCAAGAATAGTATGCCACTTCGGGCATAACAAGACTGATTCCGTGTGGAGCAACTCCAAAAACTGGGATATGATCAATAATGACAAGATTGCGTTTACGCTGCTCCACCATCTGTTTTCCAAAAATTGCACTGTCATGCATATCGATTAACAAGATTCCTATATGTACATAATATCAGCGTACTTCCAGTATGGACATGACATAGCGCGACATCTCGAACACCTAAGTTATGTTCAGGATTACCTAACTGTAAAGCCTAAATTCATCGGTGTAGACAGCAATGCGCTTTCACCACTCTGGTTTTGTGAACGTCGTCAATGCACGGGGCGACGGCGAGAGACACGGAGTACAGGAAAATCCAAATGGAGGGCATATCATATTGAGCAGAGGTATTGACCTCTACAAATAATAAAATATAGTGTATTTGATTAAATATAGTATATAATGAATATAGCATATAACCAAAATGCTATAGTGAATAATTAGCATTCACAACATGCAAGGCCAGCCTCCAACGTTCAACGGACCAAATGGTTGTTCTAATGTGGATCTGACACTCACGACAAGAGGAGTACCGATATCAGAGTGGCGCGTACACGCAGTGTTAGATTAAGCGACCACCAGCTGATTACATATCAGTGTAGCAGCGTATCAAGACCCATGTCGATAGAAAAGCTATCGTTTAGACTAGCCTTTCGCGAAAGAAGGGTAGATTGGGCCAACTTTCGATCAATGCTTTGTTTGCCAATGGGTTAACTAGACACCAGTAAACCAGCAAATGAACTTGCCAAGCAATTCAGTAAAATCCTTACGCAAACTGCCAAAATAAACTTCGGATATCGCAAGGATGGGGAGTTCAGGGGCAGATTGGTGGAGTCCGACTCTGAACTGTCTGCGCCGTAAAGTCAAGGCCGCACGACGATGTTGGCAAAACTCGAGACGATGAAATCCCACAGGCGATATATCACTGCAGGAAGCCCTACGTGTAGCCAGACAAGAATACAAAGTGACCATGTAGGACGCTAAAATTAAATATTTCGGAGATATTGCCGAGACGGGAAATGAAATTCCTTAGGGTTTTGCATACAGAGCCGCGAATGGTAGATGTCGCCCCCGAAGAATGTTCATTCATGGCAACAAACTCCTTGAAGGTTATTCTGACAGCATTGAAACTGCTATGCATCAGCTCCTGTACTCCCTATACCCAGATGATACAATAGAAATTAACATCAGCTATCACCGACAAGTGAGAGTGGAGGCTGCATACGGTAGGGATTCAGATGCTCCTTTGTTTAAAATTATTGTATATATTTTTAAAACTATGTTAGAGTTATAAATAATAAAATGGATGAGAATATAATATATATGAATTAAATATGATAAAAAATATATATTAATATATAATAGTAATAATAGTATAATATAATTACAATTACTTTAATATATATACAGATATAGACTACAAACTTAATAATTATAGTTGATAAGTTGTTAACTCTAAAATACAGTTTACGATGGAGTTAGAAACCAACAATTCATTGGCTTTCTTGTATGTTTTGATAATCCGCAATCCGAAAAACAAAGAACAAATCTAGGTAATTCAGTGGATAGGAAACCGACCCATACAGACAGGCATTTGAATGGTGATTCACACCTGGGTGCCGAACTTCGGCATTTCAAACAATCACTGATTAATAATACAATTATAAGTAATTGTCATTAATACAAACATCACGTGCACTTTATGTAAATAAACTTGCATTAAAAAGTTAACGAAAAAAGAGAATAGCTTAATCCAATACTATTCGCTTGACAATTCAACAAAAATCCACACCACTTTTTGTCCATGGAACTGTTTCATTTACATAAAACGCGAGTAGGAACACTAAATAAAAGTTTGCATTTAAATTTTAAACAAATCTCCTTTTTAAATGTGCATTTCTCTTCTGAAACTCTTTTGTTTCCAGCACCAAATGACTGAAACTGCCAACTTGTGATTATTTCCAAGCAAACATTATGCAAATCTTGACAGGCGAAAAATGTATTTTATAACAGTTGGGCTCGAATAAAAGTTTTAATTAAAAATATAAACTTTCACTAATGAATATTTGAAACAAAGATGTAGATTGGTCATGTCCCGAGAGCAACAAGGGAACGAGTTAGTAAAAGAAAGTTAAACACCCAAAAATTTTCTTCTATAATTCCCATTCTTTTAATTATAGTCTTTGATTAAAATGAAAAAGAAAGCCAATATTTATTTTAATCTGTAGGTATATATAAATTCATATTTCGCTATAAGTAGATATTAGCACTTTTATAGCATACATAGGCAAACTGGCTGAATTTGTATAGAGCGCAGCAAGAAATTTACCTTATCAACTATCATCTTGAAATATATACATCCGTCATCTATCCCTTGCCGAAATGCTGGTAGAGACCGACTCTGGATCACGTGGAAATGACGATTGGTAAGAAGCCAATTTGGGGGCACCCTATAAGATAAAAATTACAATTTCTGGTATGTACGGAATTTCACCATCCGGAGATTATCCCGGACGAACATCGGGACATGTTACACTACCGATCAAGAGCAGGAGTCCCATTATTTATATCGCACTAGTATCACCCTGCGGTTTCGACCACGTAACACCAGTTCTATTAGTAGACATAATATTCAACATAAAAATAATTATTCAATTCTGACCTATTCCTGAGATTGGTGTGTTTAAACAAACATAGGAACTGTAGAAGCTTTAAATTATTATATACACTATAGATACGGCTACTGCAGTTCAACCGGTGGATGAGACGATCTCCGTGCAGTGGCCGGTCCAGGATGGATGCGAGTAGCAGGAGATCGGCCGTCAGGGCATCAGGTAATGATGATGATGACTGTAGATACACATTTTGCTGTTTAGAATCCTGCTCAGGTCATGGAGTTTATCTATGTATTAAATGTATTTCTATCAACAAAAATAAACATGTATTTATTCAATTTATTTCTGTTGTCTACTTGACAACAGAAATAAATTGAATAAATACATGTCAAAGTACATTTTACACTTTTATATCCTAGAAATGGACACAGGATAAATGTAGCTTTTGGTATGCAACATTCCCTCTCATGCAGGTACCTATTATTTGGAGACTGTTCAGAACATGTCCCCGCTTGTATAATAAATTGAAAGCGATTTTAGTTGAAACTTTGGGAATGCCGTCATAACGACTTACGTACGTGATTTCCAGCAACCCGGTGAACATAAAATTTTTGGCAAAACAAGGACGTGTGTATATTCCAGTAAAGTTTTGACGGAAATGCTTTAAGCTTCCCTTGACGTCTCCGATATTTATGCTTTCATTTTTAAAATACTATACTTTTTTAATTACTTAGGTCAATCTAAAACTTCGTGGCCTAACCTACATGGAGCCATGACGTCTTTTTAAATCTACTGTCATTTGTTAGTGCGTGTCATATTGATTTATTGTGCGCAGTTTCATTCAGATACTGCACAGTATAAATTTTCTGTGATTATTTGTTTGAAGCAATCAGACGCAATTTTCAATAATGGAGAAAATTGAACACCGTGCAGTCATTAAGTACCTCAACAAAAAGGCCTATCACCAAAAGACATTCATCAAGATATGGTGAGCACTTTGAGGGAGTCTGCTCCATCGTTTTCCAGTGTCAAGAAGTGGGTAGCTGAGTTTAAGCGCGGTCGTGAGAGCATTAAAGATGATCCTAGGAGTGGAAGAAACATCCTCTACCAAAAAGAAAACAACGATAAAATTTGTGATCTCGTACTGGGTGACCGACGTTTGACCATATGTGAGATAGCTGAGATAACAAACATTAGTTATGGCCGGGTGCAACACATAATAACGGAAGAGTTGGGGTTCCATAAGGTTTCTGCTCGCTGGGTCCCGAGGTTGCTTTCAGCTGAACAAAAACGAGTTCGATACACAATTACGCGAGACTCTTTGGAACTTTTTGAGACTGATCTCGAGGACTTTTTGTATACATTTGTTACCGGGATGAAAGCTGTTTTCACCGCCATACTCCTGAATCAAAGCAACAATCCAAACAGTGGAAAAGATCAGAAAAAGGCTAAGGTCGTCTTGTCGACTAACAAAGTCACGGCTTCTGTTTTTTGGGATGCGAAGGGCATTATTTTTGTAGATTATTTACCGTAAGGTCAAACTATAAATTCTAGTTATTATTGTAACCTTTTACGAAGACTCCGGGAAGAAATAAAAGAAAAAAGGCCGGGAATGTTGCGTAAGAAAGTTTTGTTTCATCAAGACAATGCACGTGTTCACACTTTGGTTGAAACAATGTCTGTAATCCATGATTGTGGCTACGAATTGCTGCCCCACCCACCTTATTTGCCAGATTTAGCCCCCTCGGATTATCATTTATTTCCAAATTTAAAGAAACATTTGGGTGGCTCGATATTTTCCACCAAAGATGAGGTGATAGTCGCAGTTAACGATTATTTCGCCGAACTTCCGGAAGATTCCTTTTCGAGGGGATAAATAAGTTGCAGGTCAGGTGGAAGAAGTGTGTTGAACTAGATGGGGAGACTATGTCGAAAAATAAAAATAAATTTAGATCCACTTTTCTTTCATTTTCTTGGTCGGGCTTAGAACTTTTAGATCCACCCTCGTATGATGCCAGAGGCCCCGCCCCGAAAGATTGAAGATTGTGGACGGCCTCCTACCGCCGGTCTGACGACATGGTTAAAGTGTGGTGGGGAGCCGCTGAATGCAAGTGGTTGGTAGTGACCGGTACATATGGCGCTCTATGGGGGAGACCAATGTCCCGCAGTGGACGTCCTTCGGCTGATGATGATAGTGATGGAAACGGACATCGGAAAACAAAGCCATCTGCGACGACCACAGACATCTGCAAAGCCCATAGTTCATCAGTTGCAGTTTAAACATTCAAATCAACATACAATATAATTATTTGCACTTTATACAAAATGCAGTTTCAAGTTGGAGGTGATATTCGCGTTCAAAGAAAGCAAATAACTGTATTGATGTCAAAAGCTTACGCGAATGTTAGACTCTGTAGTATAATATGTATATAACTTGGATAAAGCGATCAGTAGAGGAAACGTGGCAATGCGTTTCACTGGCCCCGTATGGGGCCCAGTATTGTATTGTGTGGGGCTGGCGGTATATTTTAATGCCGAAAACCCACAAAACCACCGCGAGCGCCATCAGTGCCGCCTTTGATGTGGTGCCGAGGGATAAGAAATCATTGGAGCACCTCGACGCCTAGTCACGGCTGTTCCTTCCTCTTATAAGAGAGGTACAAGGAGTGCTCTATCCTACTTTTCTTAAATCCCCTCTTCTTATAAAAGGGGCACAAAGACCAGCCCCATCCTGGGTTCGATTGGCTCCGCCCAAGGTGTCTCGATTCACCCCAGGCTGCTAAGTCCCACGGCCACGACAAGGCTTGAACCATGATAGGGAGAGATAGGTAGCTTACTTAGCCTTTGTCAACATCAATACGTCATAGTCTATATAAAATAATGACGTCACGCCATTGATTGGCGAATGTTTTCAAACGTACCTCTATTAATGCATGACGCTGACTGATCATGGATGAGTCCTAATCTTCACTCTATGGTGTAGTAAATAAAGACTTTGAAAACATAGCATTTTTTAATTCTTCGTTTGTTTCCTTGTGTATGTTCTAGTGAAATATTAATTGTTTTAAAACTTTTCATGTAAATAGCATTCTCTATGATTTTATTAAATCAAAAAAATTGTTAAGAAGAGTAGGACAAATCTCAGCTGAAGCGCCCTTGTATTTTCCAGTTTTAACCTATTGGCAATGTGCAGACCTATTGGAGGGTACTACTACACACTGCACCGGTGGCCGGTGTTCCATTGGTGGGGCGAGGGGGTCTGAAAAAAGGCAGCGCATCGGCATAGTAATTAAGTTCATGGGTGTCGGTAGTCGTTAAAAGGCTCCGATTGCTCGTTAACCCTCTATACTATAAAAAAAAATTGCAATACATTTTAGCGTAGTCCTACGAGATGATGCTAGTAGCAGATTCATGGTGCTACTTTAAGGTGACATTTTATTTATCAGTTTGTGGGACAGACCCAATGAATTAGTGATAATGATGATTACGAAAATGTTTGAATATAATACATTTTATACACGTAACATATTTTGCAAAACTTTACGAGGTAAATGCGGTGTTTTGATGAATAGTTTCCTGTCTACATAGACATCCTTACAATTGTTATCTAGCTCCAATGCATGCTGTGGAGCCTGGACTTCAGCCGCTCGAGGAAGAAATCGCCTATAGAAATTAAGCATACCTGAGAATGATTTCAGTTGACGAACTGTAACAGGGGGTTGGAGACTTCTATATTACCTGCACCTTGGAGTCCAAAGGCTTCGATCCGACTTCACAGATGGAGTATCCTAAAAATGTTACCTCAGGTACACCGAAGATACAATTTGCAGTATTCAACTACACTCTGTACTCCTTGCGTCTGATAAAACGTGGATACGTCCACATTTTACCAGACGCAAGTTTGGTTAGGTGGTTAGGGTAAATTTATGGTACCACGTGAGAAAGAGTTACCTTTGCGGTCGCGCTGGCTCAATACGGCTAATATGCCAACTAAAACTAAGTGATGCTTTTTACAGTTATAGTTATTTGTTTCCTCTACTGATCGCTTTATCCATGTTATATACATATTATACTACAGAGTTCTAAAAACAGTTGGTCATGTGATCCATTTTCTCAAAATCTACTGAATCGATTTTCAGGTAGTGTTCACCAACGGAAGGCTTAAGTTTACAACTTGTACCCCTGCTACTCACGGGGGATCCGGAGCGGATTGCTGGTATACATACTTCTCAAAAGATTCCTGTACATATGTGGTCGACTTTGCTTAGAATCGTATAGCCTGATTTTCATGCTATTTTTAATGGATAGAGCAGTTCCAAATACACGCTCAAAACCAGGGCAGATCACTAGTTGTTAAAATTTTATGATATAATTGTAACAATGTTATCGCGATCAATGAAATTATTTAGATTTTTTTATTTCTTGCAGTCGGACCCATTTGGGAGATTATTGAATTTATTAAATCGAGTTCCTACTTACAATGTACATGGCGACGTATTAAATCGATATAGCCACTTACATAAATATTTGTTTAATACATTATTGAGAATTTTGGAATTATTGAATTATTGGAATTGATGTTATTAAATTAATTAATTATACAATACATATATCGTGGAAATTATGTAAAGGAATTAACAGGCGTAATTATACATATATATGTCTATCAGATAGGCAAATACTAATTAGCGTCAGCTTTGATTTATCTTCAAATAAGTTAAGCATTTACGTGATGATGATAAGTCAAAACTGGTCCTAAATACAAATTGAAGTTAAATAATTGTGGAAATAGTATATAAAGTGTATTCACTGATTCAAGTGTTACCATGAATTTTCACCAGTAAGTGACAATACATTCAAGCAAGTAAATTGGGCATGTCATATTGTTGATGACATTTGTCACTTGTATTGCATTGTACTTATTGATAAGTATAATTTAAAGTAACTTATAAAAGGTGTAACCCATGTTCATGCCTAAATAGGCATAGACTAGTAAATACCAGTACTGAGCCAGTAAAACGTAGTGCCAAGAACCTTTCGGTCACATGACATCGCCGTAAAGTTGTAGTTACGCTGTCGCGTTTCATGCGGTCTGTGAGGTACCGGTGGTCCATTGGAGGGGAGGAGTTAAGGAAGGCAACACATCTGCATGACAACCACAATGCGGATGTCTACTATAGCCTAAAAGTCCTATAACTCCTTTGTCCCTCTAAACATTCATAAGATTTATATATGAATTGTAGGTACGTACGTTTTAAATAAAAGAAGTACAAGGCATAACAACTTTCAATGAAATTCACACATATCACGTGTCGAATAGGCTCGCTGAAGTGGCAATGGGCTGGTCATACACTCAGAAGAACAGATTACAGGTAGGCCAGTAAGGCTCTGGGAGTGGAGGCCGCATTTAGGAAAACGAATTGGTCGACCGTTCACCAGGTGAGAAGACGATCTCCGTGCAGTAGCCAGTCCGGGATGGATGCGAGTAGCAGGAGATCGGTCGTCTTGGCGTTCATTGAGAGATGATCCAGCAGTGGACCGATAGGGTCTGATAATGATGACGATGATGATTCACACAGTAGTGAGTCAGTGTTATTACAGGTCCTAGAATGATCGATATGTAGTTTGACTCCTTTGAGGTCAAACGATTCAAGTGCATCTGGATCATACCCTGAACTCTAGCAACAACCTGAACGTAATATAGATAATTGATTTATTCTATACAAATTACGACCACTAAACTAAAATCAGCTCATTGAAATTATATACTTACAACTCGAGACTGGAAGTGAAGATTCATGCCACAAAACATCATATGTATTATATATTTCTATACAAAATATCTTAATTATAACAAAAAATCTTAAATTTATAGGAATATTAAATATATAATTTATAGGAATAATAAACTGGGTTAACCTGAAGTAATAAGCCACAGTTTTTATAAATATTATGTGATACAAAAATAGCTATATTGAGTAAACGAGGGCTTTGCCTTTTTCTACCTACCGATGTCAGTTCCTCCTGAAATTGGTCACCGGTTTAAACCACAATCTACACTAAACGCGACAGCGTAGCTGTCACTTTGAAGGTGATACGCGTCATGTCACTATAGACCAGCGCGACTATAATGCAACATGGCACTAACTCTTACAAAACATAGTATATCTAATGTAATGTATCATATTATTATTAGGCTGTGTGTAGGGGAGGGGGGGGGGCTTAAGATCACCCTCACCCTCAATAACAGCCCAGGGTGACGTAAAAGTCGTCAAAGAATTGTAAGAGTCTCTGAACAGCTAAGAGGATACAGCGAATTGGCTGTTTGGTGTGCGATCTACCTCATAGTGACAGTGAAATAGACGGGAATACCGGACAGCGGTTGCACCGTGTGATGGCGGTACCATCAAATGGATCGGCGACGTGCAGCACTGGCGCCGGTGCGAAACCTAACCTGCGATTGCCAATCCGCCATCTTAGCGTGACAATTACGAGAATTTGCCTTCTATGGGAAACAGCAGAATTCGGCCCCTAGTTCCACTAGTATTCCACTAGTCTTAGCTACGATAGCGGCCACGAGTCACGGTAACGGTTGAACATGGGGTGATAAGAATCCCCGGGCTATGGATCGCTACCACCAATTTGACCGTATAATGTACGAACACTTACACTAGATACCCACTTGGTTGAGCTGGAGATGGAACTGGGAAAATCCGATTGCATATTCTGGAGTTACATGAAGTCCAAAGACAAGACGAAAACACTATAACTCTGTCATGGGCTCACCCATTCCCGTGACGTTGATCGTGAATAAGTCGAAATCTCTAGTGTCTCAGGTAGGGTGACGTACCTCATACTTAAACTCACTAAGAAGTACAGCCTCAAAATGTTACAAG
The DNA here is from genome assembly GCA_017140195.1 of Eumaeus atala. Lineage (NCBI taxonomy): Eukaryota > Metazoa > Arthropoda > Insecta > Lepidoptera > Lycaenidae > Eumaeus > Eumaeus atala. The sequence continues at coordinate 526,514 of JAFELO010000097.1, read as the reverse complement.
TATACGAACCAACCTCGACACATTCCGATGACGACGTTGAGGCAACCTATAATAATGTCTCAAAGCCCTTACAGAACACCTGTAAGGCCCAATTTGATGTTGTTATGGGCGACTTTAATGCCAAAGTGGGAGTACGAAATGGTGTGGAATCATGTTTGGGACCACATGGAATCGGAAGTCGCAGGAAGCAAATGCTGGTAAACTTCCACGAGAAAGAGGGCCTCTTCTTAATAAACTCTTATTTTAAGAAGAGGCAACATAGAAAGTGGAGACAGCAGAGCCATACTTTGACTAGGAACGAGATTGACTCTATTATGACGAACCGAAAACATATATTTTGGGATGTCTCCGTGATCAACATGCTTAAAATCAGAAGAGATCACCAATTGGTGAGAGGCTCTCTGAATATAGGCTTTCGCCTAGTTTCCGACTCTCTGACCTATCATGGTAGGCTCCGAAAAACTCCAACTGAAATAAAAAAAACCGGTTTGATGCCCCAGATATGCCAGAAACTACAATGGCAATTGATGAGGGCCATTATGGGCGTGATTGGTTGCATGTGGGACATGGCGAAGGACATTGTAGGAGCAAGTATATGAGCAGGACAGCAAAACTCTCGGATGAGACGTTTACACTTCTGAAAGAACGCAGAACATACGAAGACGTTACGTCTGCCGCTGAAAAGCTTCTTTCAAAGCAAATCTGCAAACTAATATGCCAATACCTTCGCAGCTCAAATACGCAACGGGTTACCGAAGCAAGTATGCGGAATAGAGGGTCCAAGGTTTTTATGCAGAAGCTTGGACAAAGTCATATGACAAAGTTTAGGACTGATTCTGGGGTTACCGTTTCTTCTAAGGGTGGGATCTTATCTGGGATCGAAGCTTTTATAGTAAGTTTTATACGTCGCAAGCTCCTGATCTCGATTTCCCACATAACGATCTACGTACAAGCCTAACACGACATTTGTTAGAAGATCTGCCAGACGTCAGCTTAAGTGAGATCATTCTGGCTCTTGCGCCGCTCAAAAGGAAGGAATTACATTCGAGCATCTCAGAGCAGGAGGCGAACCTGTGTTACGAGAGCTAAACAAGATTTTTAATTTTGTCCTCTAGTGGGGCGTACCTCCCAAGCCACGGGAGTGACGTTGCATTGTTTTTTTTTTTTAAAGTACGACTTATTGGCTATATTTACAACTTGCTCTCAAGAGTCTTGACAAATAGTGTCACCACAAAACTTGACGAATTCCAGCCACCGAGGAATGTTGAGTTTTGCAGAGTGTTTAGCACAATGGACCACATTTTCACCACAAGGCTAATTGAACGAAATACATATAAGTATAGTCAGCCGCTGTGCCTTGCATTTATGGGCTATAAAAAAACTTTTGACTCTGTCGAAATCGGAGCTGTTCCGAAAGCTTACTAATACTGTTATATGATGCTTTTGTATGTACGCTCTGATTCCGGGAGGTTAAACAAGGCCAATACAATGGCAACGAGGAGTGTAACAGGGGATGTTATTTCCCCGAAACTGTTCACTGTTGCTTTGACTTCTTTAAGACTTGCAACTGGGCAGAATGCGATACAGATATTAACGGCGAGTAACTCTCACATCATCGTTTCTCCAACGCTATCGTTATATTGGCTGAATCGCTGGAGAGCTTGCATGAAATGTTGCACAGCCTAAATGAACCCTCCCGACGTATTGGCCTTAGGATGAACTTGGACGAGACAGAGGTCATGTTCAACGAACACGTTCTCCCTAGGCCGGTTAACGTCGATGGTGCTATTCCCGAAGTCGCAGACGAATACGTCTACCTCGGGAAACTATCACAATTAAATCGAATATTTATTATAAGCTCGCTGACAGTCAGTGAGCTTATAAGAATTATATCACACACTTAGAAGATATTTATCACACAATTATAAGATTCGATGGCAGATGGACCACTAGGGCTCTGGAGTGGAGGCCGCGTTTAGGAAAAGGAAATGCTGATCAACCTAACATCAGGTGAGAAGACGATTTTCGTACAGTAGTAGGTCGGTGTTGGATGTGAGTAGCAGGAGATCGGTCATCGGTCATCGGCCTATGACCAGCAGTGGACCGATAAGGGCTGATGAAATGATCAAAAATGAATGATATTATTCCGCACAGATATGTAATTCTCAGTTCTCTCTGTAATCATTCAATTTTACATAATATAGTAGCGAACTTGAAAATGAAACAAGCATTTCCAAGAAAGTTGACGTTACGATATTCTACGCACAGTAGTGTTCAAATTAATATTCCTTAAGGCCTTTCTCAAGCGAGCGATTAGCTGAATCTCACAGTCATGTTTTTCTCTCGGAAAATTATCATAAACATTGAAAATAGTTTGTGTGAGGTAGTGCCATACTGCATTGCATCGGAATTGGGCCAGCACGACCGGCGAGGTACTTCTCGCTCATTGGATACCGCCGTAAAGTGACACCTGCGGTGTCGCGCTTCGTGCGGTTTGTGTCTTTAGCCGGTGGCCCATTGGGGGGAGTTGAAAAGGAGAGAAACATAGTGATTATGGTGATGTTCATAATTCTTGGTAGTCGTAGAAAAACTCCGATTACTCGTTTGTCCCCTATACTATAAAAAAATATAAAAATTTTCGTTTGTCTTATTTAGCTTTGATTAAAAATTTATTTATCTTTGATTAAAAATAAGGGTGACTGACTTATTCCTACTGAAGAGAAAAAAAAAAGATAATAAAATGCTCCAACCCTTTTTCAACTGACTATGTGTGCAAGATCGAACGGGAGAGGTTTTAATTTTCGACCATTGTGGGGGGTATGAATGATGATGATTGTGGAGGAGATTATCAAAAACCCAATATACCCTCTTAGTTTGATACAACCTTACCTTACCAGTAATCGTGGCAAAGATTCTCGACGTGGATTTAGAGGGGAGGCCAGTAGTGCCCTGTGAAATCGCTATGATGTAGAAGGAGGCCATAAAGTACGATTGGGATAGGGCTGATCCCACTCGCAGGCACATCGAAGCCAGAATGGCCCAGTGTATTGTGCGGGCTTCGTGACCATGCTGAGGGGGGGCGGCTCTTCAAGATCATACCCATCATACCCTAAAGTACTTCGATCCCCCCCCATGGCCCCCACCACGGTTGCTTTGTCGTGACGGTGGGGCTCAGTAGCCTGGGGTGTGAACCCAGGCAAAGCCAATTGAACTGAGGGGGATACTCTTTGCACCTCTCCTATAAGAATACGGGGTTAAAGAGCAAGAGTGTGAAGCCCCTCTTATAAGAAGAGGGGACCAAAGAGCAACCGGAGGAGGAGCTTTATCACACGGAGCAAGGGGCGAGGATGGGGACCTCATCCCATTGCACTGTCGCAAAGATGGTGGGGTTCTCCTATGCTACGGGACTACCCATTTATGGAGGAGGCGTCGGTATTTTGGGGGCTGACTAGATTACCCCGATGGCATTCAGCACTATAATGTGCTGCGAGTCCCACACACCACTGGACCCCACTAAATGTGTTTTCCCGCGTCAACAAAAAGAAGGCACATACAGGGTTGCGGGCGTGATTCCTTTAGAGTTCCCTCTGACTTTCTACGGTGTCAAGGTTAGTCACCGCAGGAGTTTCGGAGGGTAGAAGTCCTACACAACCTGGTTGACATTCCCACAAATACGGGGCCAGGTCAATATTATTTTATTAAATTATCTGTGTTACAAACATAAATTTACACATGAAAACATTTTTTTAAGTCGCATGTGTGTTAGCAGTCCTTATCAAACTACAGAGTGCTCATAATATTTCAGGTATTAATCATTTACATGAAATTTCGCATTCACACTATGTTATTATTGATCTCAGGCTTAGTAGATGAGATATGATTTCACACCAACACTCAGTATTTCACACATGGAAATCATTTTCATATAAATTTGAACCTGGTAAATATGTAACCATCCTTGTTAATACTGGTGTCATATTTATGTTATAGTCATGATAATGTATGTTAATTTAGGTATTAAGTTACATATTGACCGGCTGGCTCAGTTGTTAACGTGTTAGTGTTAGTAGTGGCGGTTAGTCTGCGTGTTATGCCAGAGGTCGCGGGTTCGTATCCCGCCTACATACGGATGTTTATCATATGTGTTAAACCAAAACTTGATACATTTATAGTACAAATCCTAGCTACAATTGAACCTAAGCTAGCGTGTATGACTAACGGAGTATAATTATACAAAGGTAATATTCCGTGAATAGCTGCATTCCGATGAGACACAACAATTGTCATATAAAAAACCAGCCAAGTGGGAGTCCAACTTGCAGACCGATGGTTTCGTCCTAACACAGGTGACGAGCATTGTTTCGTTATAAATTTCATTCCGTCCATCTGCTCGTCACTATATCTGCTCGTACAAGCAGTCAACCAGTACCTCACTCCTGCCACGTGTTTCAGATATTAAATTTCCGACTGAAAGTACAGACGGACAACAAAGTGATCCTTTAAGGGATCACTTTACGGTGGTATCATGTGAGCGCGAGGTACCAAAAAATTCATCCCTTCCGCATATGTTTGGAGCGCAAATTTTTTTTTTTTCAAATCATATTGAATCATTTTATAGAGGTTCATAAATATTACCTTCTAAATTTAAAACATACATTATAACGTCTGTGGCATACGGACGGGCAGTAGTACATGACGACGCTACGGAAAACCCCCCACAAATATATACCTTGATACAAACGCACTATCTAATCTCTCATTTCCCCCATTCCGACGGGAGGTGGTCGGACGGAAGGAGCAAAAAATCAGGCATAAGACTATAATATTTCTGTGTCCAGACATGAAATAAAAAACCTAGTAATATGTTTGAATCCTACCCGTGACTTGCGCCCGTAGGGAAATAAGCGGTCATCATGATTGTTGAACATGGATATCGCAAGGCGTACAGTCAGGTATTCGAGGCACCCCCGAGTCCCACATACCATTTTAGTAAGAGGTTGTGTCATGCTGAATTGCAGCGGAATGCGGCCAACACGACCGGGGAGGTACCTCTCTCTCTTCACTTGATATCGCCGTAAAGTGACACCTACGGATTCGGTGACAGTGCGTGTAAATAGCATGCAATAGACCGCTTAGACATCTTACCATATAAAATCCCCTGTTTTCTTAATATTGATAATAGGAACTTTAAAATTATATTCAAGTAACATTCTACATACAAATGGATACATGTATTTTAGATAAAATGACAACCATTAACAATTTCAAGAGTTAAATCAGTTTAAAAATTCAAATGAGCCTTCTCTTGGATCGCCTACGTAATAAACCCCAATCATTTAAATTAGTAAAGTAAGAAAGACATTGTTCAGTTCTAACGGGCTACATTAAGATCTACTCATTATGAACAAGGTTTGAATATTTAACGCTGCCGGATTTATCTTTCCTCAAATTTAATTTGGGAAGATTACAATAAACGCTAACCCTTAACTTGGTTTCAGATGTTTACACTTTCTTTTTGATAATTACTTTATTATTTGATTTTCCTTAATAAAAACACTACTAACAAATTAAGTTTAGTTATTTCATGAGTTCTCTGTTATGTTATCTCTCTGCCTTCAGACCGTAAATAAAATGTCATTTTTGTCACATGACGTCACTCGTATTAGTAGACAGAGAAAGCTATCTATCTGTCAAATTGTTTGAATATCTCTTTGGTAATGTACAATATCCTCATGTGGAAGAAGGAAATAATTTAAATTTAAAGCGATGAAATTAATACGGATTCCTGGATAAATTATGAAATGTATTTTTTTTATTTCTCTTTTTAATAGTACAAGATCACCTATGCTCTATTCAACTTTTTACCGTATATATTCATCCACATCAGCGCACCGCTTGTAATATTGTGTGTGCGGGCGGCCAGTGGCGTGGGGTGCTCCTAGTATAACCGATAGCCTTGTGAGGCTGACGTGAAAGTCTTGTTACACTTTCTACGAATACACTCCCATCCCGCGTAGATGTACTGCGCGATATAAATATAAGCGCGGGCTAAATAAACATGAGCAGTTCGTTCAAAGGAAAAATAAAACTGTATCGTGTACTTGCTCGAGTAAGTTAGATTCATGTAATCAAAGTGCTATATTAAATAAATAACATATCCTAGTTCTTACATACACCGTATTGACCTACATCGAGGGTACTAAGCTAAAACTTGTAGCATAAATCTCTCAATTCCCATATGAACTTTGTATCTGTTCAGGATTGTGGTTACCGTTTCCTCTGCAGTCTTCACAGCATAACTTAAGCTCGCGAGCCAGGACTATTTCGATTTCTGTCATATATTACAAAATAATTTATTTGTGTTCTGTAATTAGATAATATTAGTTCACAATCAAATTAATGTGTAGGTTTATCAGCGTATTTGGTCATTCTACTCCTTAGGTTATAAACCGGAGAAACGCGGGAAGCTGGTAGCTTATATATATATATATATATATATATATATATATAATACATATATGGTACTAGTAATTAAAAAGAGGATATCAAAACACAGTACGTTTCTATAGAGTATAAAAAAGTAGGATACATAACGGATTCTGATACGTTCATTACGGAGATTCTGTCTCATTCCACGAGTGAATCTTGAGAAACGGAACAAAATCCGTTAAATAGTTATAATCATGAATCATCTTCACGTAAGTACATGTAATCAATACGTCAAACAACATTCGAAAATCGAATGCTTTCTTTACAATTAAGGTCGAATTTTAATCTAAAAGTGTTCATTAGTGAATATAAAAATGTATCCAAACAATCTACAACAACCACAGTAAACCTGCACTAGTAAATGCTTCAAACACATTTTTTCTTTTGATGAAATCTTGAAAATGAAAATCCTAATTGGTTAAGTCATGCAAATCTGTTTAATGAACATTCGCTTGTAATTATAAAATCTCGTTATTGAATTTAAAAATTCCCACAAAATATTGTCTCTGGTTATCGCATTGTTAGCTTCGACGTAAATTTGGGCGTACAATTTTAGAGTGTATTGTCTACTTTAATAGGTTCTGGTATCACAATGGCACGCGTGTAATCTCGCCGCATGTAATTTCGTTAATGAGCCAATTAATTCACTGCGTAAAATATAATAAAGCTATCAGCATCCCGCGGTTTCACCCGCGTTTTTCCGGTTTATAACTTAAAGGAGTAGAATTTCCAAATACGCTGATAAACCTACTCATTAATTTCATTGTGCTCAATAGTCTGAAGACAAAGTTCACAAACAAAATCAAAAAGGGCCTACAAAATGGTAAACTAATATTATCTAATTTCAGAACACAAATAAATTATTTTGTAATATATGACAGATATCGAAATAGTCTTGGCTCGCGAGCTTAAGTTATGCTGTGAAGACTGCAGAGGAAACGGTAACCAAAATCCGGAACAGATACAAAGTTCATATGGGAATTGAGAGATTTATGTTACAAGTTTTAGCTTAGTACCCTCGATGTAGGTCAATACGGTGTATGTAAGAACTAGGATATGTTATTTATTTAATATAGCACTTTGATTACATGAATCTAACTTACTCGAGCAAGTACACGATACAGTTTTATTTTTCCTTTGAACGAACTGCTCATGTTTATTTAGCCCGCGCTTATATTTATATCGCGCAGTACATCTACGCAGGATGGGAGTGTAAAAAGCGTAACAAGACTTTCACGTCAGCCTCACAAGGCTATCGGTTATACTAGGAGCACCCCACACCACTGGCCGCCCGCCCACACAATATTACAAGCGGTGCGCTTATGTGGACGAATATAGACGGTAAGAAGTTGAACTGAGCATAGGTGATCTTGTACTGTTAAAAAGAGAAATTTAAATGAAATACATTTCGTCATTTAGCCAGTAATCCATATTAATTTCATTTACGTTTGCATTGCATGACTTAACCAATTTGGGTTTTTCATTTTGAAGATTTCATCAAAAGAAAAAATGTGTTTGAAGCATTATCTAGTGCAGGTTTACTTTTGCACTGTAGATTGTTTTAATACATTTTTATATTCACTAATGAACACTTTTAGATTAAAATTCGACCTTAATTGTAAAGAAAACATTCAAATTTCGAATGTTATTTTACGTATTGTTTACGTGTACTTACACGAAGATGATTCATGATTATAACTATTTAACGGATTTTATTCCGTTTCTCAAGATTTACTCGTGGAATGAGACAGAATCTCCGTAATGAACGTATCAGAATCCTTTATGTATTCTACTGTTTTATAATTTCCTCTTTATATACATATAGATATATAATACATATACAGTACTAGTAATTAAAAAGAGGAAATTATAAAACAGTACGTTCAATTTGACAGACAGATAGCCTTCTCTGTATAGGAATACGAGCGAAGTCACTTGTCAAAAATCACACTTTCTAACAGACATAATATAAACACAGTTGAGAAGCCACTGAAAAACGCGTCTGACAACGATGAAATAGTTAAGTTAGTGGCGTTTGGAGAGGGGGGGGGGGTGATAGGTGGGCAACGCATTTGCGTCGCAATCATGCGATTGTCCATGGGCGTCGGTAGTTATGAAATGGCTTCGATTGCTCGTTTGTTCCCTTATGCTATAAGTTATATACACATATGTCTGTGGGCGTCGGTCCCCAAAAGGCTCGTATAACCAGAAGATACATTTCCTCTCTCATACCATAACTAGTAACACCCCACGGCTTTGCCCACATAACCCACAAGCTTCGCTTTTTTTGGTTGTAAGCTGATGTTATTATAGCCTTGAATGACAAATGAGTTATCTGCTAGATTCGCGTGTTCACAGAAACTCTTCAGCTTTATAATACTAATAAATAACTAGTGCTCCGCCCTGGCTTCGTCCGTGAATAAATTAACACATAAATCGTCCTCGAGAAAACATTTTTCTTTTTATGGAAAGTCAATCCTACGCGCAGGATTTTAAATTGCTTTTATCTGTGCATAATTATACATGTTTGTTTTGCACAATTTTCTTACGGATGGTTTTGAGTCGTTGACTGTGTATCTCCAGTCCCTCTGTACATAATAATAGTCGTTAAATTAGCTGCAACAAACACTCTCATAATGGGATGCATCTCTGCCATGTGCGGGAGGTCGGTCACTATTTAGACCCCAAACCTAGTCTCGTCGCCAGTCGAGCAACCACAGCAATTCGATGAAGCTGTATCGAGCCTCCCTTTCCTTCTACAGCATAAGTTCAGGTCCGAAAAAAGAAGAACGGAAAACTATGTATTCTGAGTTTTTTTTAATCAATGTAACAAAATCACGATCCGATTATGTATGTAATAACGAAGGCAATATTCGACATGACAGTACAGTCCATCACGCTCAGTTGAAAGCGTATAAAATTCCAACCGCGCACTGAATAGTGAAAAATGGATAGATATTTCAAGCTCGCGATTTGACACAATCAAAACTAACAAACTACACTAGATTTACTAGTATTGGCATCAGAACAAAGACATTTTTTACGTCATATTTTTTAAAACTAGCCATTTGTTGTGTAAGTGGCAGGTTTTGATCCATTTCGTTTATGTGATCATCATAAGCATCTTTACACGCATTATTGTAATGCAGATTCGCTGTCCGTCCTCCTCTCTAATGGATAACATAGCTGTCAATTTATTGGAGTGTTAAGTGAGCGAGAGGAACCTCCCAGGTTGTGACGGCCTAGTTCAGCTACACATTAATATTGAACAATTAATCCATCGGTTTTTTTTTTTGGGTCGTGCGGCTATGTAAGAAGTAGCGGCATTCTCAACTCGGCGGCCACGGCCGGGGAGGTTTCTAGGACTCACCCGATACACTTTACATACTCCTTATACTCGTGATATTCGTTTACCGACTTTGCCATAATCTTTTTAATATCTACTTATCGAATATAATTTCTGTATCAGCTGCGCTTCAATTTTACTCATTGCCAATCTATGCGCTCTAAAAATAATAATTAATCATTTATTATTATTTAATTAATGATATCATAATGTCAAACACTTTGTTAGCGGTAATGGGTTCATATGGCATTATGAATCAATGGGCTGTCCGTTCATGGTGGATATTAAATAACAAAATGTGTACTGACTGTTTATATGGTTGCAACCATCTTGAATGTCAACTGTGTGCCCACTGTTAACGTATATTTCAATTTTGCTCACACCAGCTCGACCTACATGACCTACCCCTACAGGTAGTTCAGGTTTATGCCGAGGACAAAGAACCTTAATAATAATAATCACCTTAGAAATGACTATTAAATATAATTTGACTCAGATATTTATACTGTCTTAGCCAGAACAAAGTCTTAAGTTTAACACAATATGGTTTAGGGTCTTGGTACAACCTAAATTGGTAGGTATATTCTACTTAGCTGATGCACTTACCTAATAACGTTAAAGCTTAGAAATTTACATAGTTATCTTAGCGCAAGAGCCAAAAGATAAGCATATGTTATACAATGCAAATCTGAGACAACGGAAGTGCTCTAAGCTCGCTTTGTAATGTGTTCCCAATTATAGTTTTAAAAATTTGTTCGTTCTATTATACGGGATTGGGCGTTAGTCTTTTTAAAAGAAGATTTAGTTGAATCTAGAAATAATGTAGACTATTAACTAAATCATGAAGTAGCAAGACTGTGATTTAATAAGACTCCCGACTAGTATTGAGGTTTAGCAGCGACTGACTGACTCGCCCTCGATCCCGACTGAGGCTCGAAGCCATCATGATGACTTAGCAATTTAGCACACGAAATTGCTATAAACATAATACAACAGTTTAATGCATATAACAGTTTGTGTTAAAATACGTGAAAATATCATCACAGAGAATTAAGGCATTCTCTGTGATAATATTTTTAGAAGGTATGACGTTCTTTTAGACGGAAGATATAAGAAACTAAAATTGTCTAAATTATGATTCTGAAGAAGCCGCGAGATGAGATTCTTAATATAATATCGGTAAGCATGGAGTGATGCTTGTGTTATATTTATTATTCATTACGAGGTCACTACCTCGTAATGAATGCCTTTTTGCAACTAAATTCGGCCGTCACTACTGAGATGGTCACGCACACTATGATGCCGCTGCAAAATGATAACTAAGCTACTTGCGGTTTGTGAGGCTTCGGTGGCCCATTGAAGAGAAAGTGGAAAGAAGGTCATCACATATAGTACTTTTACTAGAGCCGAATCAGATTAGCACGACCAGGGAGGTACCTCTCGCCCACATTATACCGCTGGAATGTGACAGCTAAGCTTAAGCGGAATGGATGCCTACATAATATCTATGCGGATTTTCATGGGTGTCGGTGGTCACTAAATACTTTTCTTATATAGTATAGTGGAACAGGCGAGCCATGGATCCCCACCATGGTTCAAGCCTTGTCGTGGCGGTGGGGCTCAGTTGCCTGGGGTTATCCGAGACACCTTGGGCGAACCCAATTGAACCGAGGAGATGCGGCTCTTAGTACCCCTCCTATAAGAAGAGGGGACAAAAGAGCAAAAAGTGGCGGCGCATTTGCGCACGGGGCAAGGGGCGAGGATGGGAACCTCACCCCACTGCACTGTCCTAAAGTCGGTGGGGTTGACCTATGGTGCGGGACAACCCCATCTGTGGAGGTGGCGTCGGTCTCTTCGGGGGCTGACTTGCCGTCGAGGTGCCCTGATGATTTGTTGTTCCGGGGCAACTCATCAAAGGCGGCACTGGTGGCACTCGCGGTGGTTTTTGTGGGTATTCGTCACTATATAATGTGCCGCGAGCCCTACCCACCACTGGACCCCACCAGGGGCCAGTGAAGGCGTGCAAATGCGTTTCCCCGCGTCAACAAAAAAAAAAAGGCGAGCCATGGAAGCCCTATCACGACTGCCGACGCCCATGAACATTTACTTGTAGAATGAAGCTAAAGCTCAATCATTCTATAATAAAAATACATTTAAAAGTATATTTCAAGCATAAATAGATAAGAAGTATAATTATAATAATATAAAAATAATAATATTTACATAAATTTGTAAAATGTGTTAAATAAAACCATATATAAATATAATAAAAAGTTTTTAAGACTCTAGACTGGGCAGAATGCGGCATAAATATTAACGGCGAGTGCCCCTCATATCTTCGTTTGCCGACGATATCATTTTGTTGTCTGAATCGTTGGAGAGCTTGTAGGAAATGTTGCACAGCCTAAATGAATCCTCCCGACGTATTGGCCTTGGGACGAGCTTGAACACGACAAAGGTCATGTTCAACGAACACGTTCTCCACAGGCCGGTAAGTAATATTGTGTAGATAAACATGTTATTATAAACTTTATCAAAAGAATTTTTTTACTGCTGACTGAACTGGAAAAAGTATGAAGGTTTGTTTTCAGTTCTGTATGTAACTATGCTCACTCAGCATTTAATGTTGAAAGGTATCTAGACCACACATCTTAACTCAGCAGCACGTTCAGTTTAGCAACTGTACAGTGTGACTGTACATCATGAAAATACTTTCGTAAAAATATTCACGATCGCAATCTCAACATTCACGAGAAGGTGCGTAAAAATATTTTGTCTAAAATAGGATTAGGAAAAGCTTCCTTCGCTACGTTTAATCCAGTACTGACTGATACATTTAAAACGGATAACTTGTATGATTTAATATAAATGAACAAATCCTTTTTGAAAGTTTATGACAAAAACAATATTTTCCAAACTTTGTTTTATACAAGTTTATCTAGGTGAATGCTACCTACACCCTACACAAGAAAAAAATTACAAATTTAAAATTGTATGGTTTAATTGTATTGAATGTTTTTTTATCACTCTTGTGCAATACCTGATGAGCATTATAGTTTGCGAGTTAAATTTAAAAAGCTATCACCACTTACGGAGCTGACGGCCGTGGAATGTGCGATTTCAATTTTGCTATACAACAGCTTCTACTTTCACTAAAAAATAAAAAATACAAATAGCCACGAAGACAACCTATAGTTATTAATATAAAGGTAATGACTTCGTTCGTTTATTTGAACGCGCTGATCTCCTAACATTGGCACGAGCAGACTACTGGCCCGAATTGAAAAAAATATTTGTGTAAAAAGTCCCACTACCGAGGAAGCCTTTAATGTATATATCTAGTCACTTTCTAAAACGTCTTCTTTTCAAGCCTAACCACAAATGCTTTGTCAGTACCTGCACTCCCGCCGAAGCCTTCAAACCTATCTGGTCACAGTTTTTTTATTTCTCTGTATTCTACAATTGACGTCATTATTGTTGTCATGACAGACAACGCCGCGAGTGGTAAAGTTAGGAACTAAACGTGTCAAAAAAAGGCGGATGATGATTCACTTTTTTCAATAAGGTTAGCTTAAATGAATAACATATAACGAAGGACCCTCTCTGGAGCAATTCCACTCAGCCAATCAATGTGGATAATCGTTGGCCCGCCACAAAATAAAACGGCCATATTTTTGAAAATGGCTATCCGTAATGAATACAGCGATTTAGAGAATCTGATTGCGACTTATATACCTTGACGCTACGAATAATTGGACCGGAGTTCCGCGGGTGAAACTGATGAGTGGCGGTTATATAGAATATTAAATATGCAGTAAATAAAGGCTTTCGTATTCTATATTAGTTTATTCAGTGACAAAAATAGGAATGCAAATGCCTACCAAAATATAAAATATTCTTTTTATATTTAACTATTCCTTATTAATAAAATATTGTAGTAGTATATTTTGCTGATGTTATATATATTCTAGATAAAACTAGATGAGATTTTCAAGTTGTGTGTAGATGAGAATTTACATCTAGTTATAAATTGTAAAAATTAAACACGTTTCTACTTATCCTTGTGTGTCCTAGCCTTATTTCATTTCTATATAAGATGGAATCGGGGTTGGCTACCTAATGTAGGAAATTTAACGCGAGGGTCTGTTTTTACAAAGAGATACACTCACTTCTGCATTCCAAAAGGGAAACCTGGTCCAAAATTGTCCCGGAAATACACTCAGAAAGTGTACTAAAGTTACAAAAACTCATTGGTAAAATGCGAGACTCGAATCTGGACCACCGGAATGGAAATCCCAAGCGCTAAACATTAGAGGTTATTTAAAAAAACTCGATCCGTTAAATTTTTAACAGTATAAAAAGTGTATTTACGTTTGTTTATTATAGTTTGCTCAGTCCTTTGTAATATTTGCACACGGCAAGCAAATTGTTGTGAAACATAATAATCAGCGCCGAAGTAGACGTATGGTATAATATAGACCCCAATAGCATTTGGGTCCAATTAAAAACGTATAAATCAGTAAACTGGTCAGTGGTGTGTAAAGGGTTGAAAATAAATCGGAAGCATTAATTCCATTGGATAATTGGTCGTAGCGGGATCGAATCTCACTTCTTGCGGTTGCGGCGTCGACGTTGCTGCGGTTAACATAGGGTTGTACAACAACAAAATACTTTGTTTCCTAATATTAAAGAATTGAAATCAACTAAAAAATAAGAAAAACAATAATTGAAATCCCCAAATAGCCTGAAGTATTTCATATTATTAGACAGGACATTTATTATAATTATGCAAAGAAAAACAAAAAAAGCACAAGAAATTTATGCTTTTTCGTGCTTTAAGGTACAATACTCATGTGTTTTCTTATGAATACACTTTAAAAGAGAACTGAGTAAATCGACATTGGCATAATATGAGATTAAATTGTATGCAAAATTGTAAAAAATATGAGACTTTCTTGTACTTTCGAATGAAATACTCATGTTTCAATGATATGTTAACCAATCAATACATGTCGTTGTCACACAAAATTCATTGATTAAAACATTGTAATCGATCGCGAAGTTTAAAATAAAAATATTATTCAATGTTAGAAATTACGAATAACCGTTCGATAAATGAATAAATATAATCAGAGAACTCATTTCGAAATAATAAGTGTTTTTGTGTGAAACTGATAGCATAAACACAAACCTAATTGGTTAATAATGATTTTTGTCACTTTGTTTTCCATAAAAGAAGATACCAAATATTCATTGTGTTCTTTTTGCTTAATATGATAGATAATGTTTTAAGAATCTAGTTTATTGAATTGTATACTTACTGCAAATTATATTTAAGTAATGGTCCGCCCTGTCTTCGCTCATAATTAAAGAAAAAAAGTACCTTCACGCCTGTTATCCCCGAAAAGGCATGCAGAGGTGTGATAGTACATCCACAACTCGTAGGTCCAGTAGATATACTAGATACCCCACGATTAGCCAAGGTAATAAGGCCCATGGTGTCATAGGTGGCAGGCTTATGGCCACTTCGGGCACATTCTAATCTCGGACAATGTAATGCGTGCTCAGAATAATCGGAGAAACATTTAACAACCGTTGCTTGACCTAGGGATCGAACCCAGGACCCCACGCCGGTATTAACAGGCGGTACCCGAACCGTTACAACACAGAGGCTCGTAATTAAAACGGGCCAAATTATAAACTAAAACCTACCTTGGACCTTGATTAATTTATGGGTAAAATGGCATGTCAATTCGTAAATAAGAATGTATAAAAATCCATCACATACAGACAGACAGATTTTTGTCACTTTGTTTTCCATAAAAGAAGATAGATTAATATTTTATTATTTGTTCGACCAGACACTACAATATTGTATTAATATTGACCATTTTTTAAGAACAGGGGGCAAACGAGAAATCGGAGCCTTTTTACGAATACCGACGCCCATGAACATCCACATAATTACTATGTCGATATGTTGCTCTCGTTTCCACCCCGCCCCCAGTAGGCCACCGGTTACTCACAAACCACACGAAACGCGACACTGAAGATGTCAATTCACGGAAGTATTTTCTACCTCCCCGGACATGCAGGCCCAATTCCGTTTACATAGGAGGACGTAGTATCATGCACATTGCATGGAACTACCTCTTCCTAGGCGTACTGAAATGAATACTATATATAAGTACTGAAATGAAGTAACATTCGACAATGTGACGATTGTGAATCAGTACTTGTACATCTATTTAGTCCTAAACTATTTAAGAACGACTTGTAATGTTCAAATATCGCAAAAAATATTGATATATGGCAGCCCTATCACTCATGCATATTGCAGATTATTACGAGCATGCTCGCTCATCAATTAAATTGTGAGTAATTGACGATTTTGCATTGGCACTCCATTGCGTTCCAAATATTTTCACAGTCTAATGGTTCGTGTGAAATGCTGAAATCTTGCCTTAATATGCACCACCACCAAAAATCTGCTACAGTAGTATCTTATGAATCGTAATTAATATAGAAGACACCGTTCGACAATCATCATTATCAGCCATTATCGGTCCACTGCTGGACATAGGCCTCTCTCAATGAACGGCAATCTTCCCCCCTGGTGAATGGTCGACCAAGACTTCGTTTTCCTAAACGCGGCCTCCACTCCAGAACCTTACTGGTCCATCTGCCGTTCGTTTATTCTGGGTGTGTGACCAGCCCATTGTCACTTCAGTGAGCTAATTTGTCAATAGGTCGACTTTTTTAATCGACTTGACCTACCACACTTATCCACCGCTGCTACTAATGTGTCCACTTGTGAACCTTTGATATGACCACAGGAAGTCCGAGGATTGGCCAAAATAGGTGGACTTATCTCTACGAAACCGCTGTCATGTACGTTTTCACGAGCTATTGCCATGCTGAACGACCGGGGAGGAGCCTCCCGCAGACATGTTAGCGTCGCAGAGTGACATCTACGGTATCATGTTTCGTGCGGTATGTGAATAGCAGGTGGCCGATTTGAGGGGTCTTTCCCTTAAAGGAAAAGGGGGGCAACGCATTGGCATAGTTATAGATAGGCGTCAGTAGTCGTGAAATTGCTCCGATTACTCGTTTGCCGCCATATGCTATTAAAAAAAACCGTAATCAACCTACGCTGGCTTCACTTAAAAAACTCGTATACTACCGCGACACTGCGTCGTCCACTGGCCTTATACGTTCCTCACATGAAAAAGATAACAAAGCTGTTGCCTGTAAGACGGTGACCGTATATATAACACCAGAACCACCCACGGTTACACCCCCATAACCCCCTTGTTATTATTCGGCGCTTCATAGAATATAATCCAAAGCCTTCAACGGACTATTCAACACAAAAGGAATTTATCAATTCATGTCAGTAGTCACTGATATAACTGCGTTTAAACAAACTCTTCAGCGCTATGTTATTAGTATATCTTTATGAAAAAAAGGCACTAACAGTTATTTGAAACGTGATATTACAAGAACCTTTGAAACTGTGATATCATTTGTGTTTTAAAGTGTAACTGGCTAAAATACTTTGCTAATAATGACGCGTTGAGACTGCCGCTATCCATTACAAATTTGAAATATTTCTTTGTCGATGCCAACGATTTTTCATCAATCCATACTTTATTGTAACAATATTGTTATGTATTATATACATATTAAAAATCGTGCAAACTCTCAAACTATATGAAACGCGGTAATATTACTCCTTGCAGTTCGTCTCTCGGGCCCGGTGAAACTAACTAGATCAGAGAATGTTAGAAAAACGGGCCCGTCATTGGGGTGGCTTATAATCGGAATACAGTGTCCCCACTAGCGAAAACGCTGACCGCAGAGAACAAATCTGGGTGATCAAGTCCCTACCGGGTGAGACCACCGGTAACCCGGCGGAGACCCAGCAGCAGACGACCAGCGATCGGGGTGTGTATTACGCTCATGCGGAGTCAAGCGACTACACGATAGACTGGAAGGGTGAAAGAGAGAGAAGAAGATGTGGAGAAAGATACGCGTGAGAAGAACAGAGCATGTCTATATGAGTAGACATGCCTGTATGGGGAAAAGAAGCAGGACATGCTCGCATGTGCGTACTGTTACGACGGGCTTCTAATTTGTCAATAAAAAAAATATTTGAATACAAGTTTTTATTAATGAACTACCACACATACGCTCTGGAGGACGAACGCCTCGTACGATTCGACGTAAAAGGGATCCTGAAACAGTTCCCCAAAGGAGCGAATTTATGACGATCTTAGAAATCAGAAGATTCCCGTGATGGATGTACCGACACACTAAAAGTGGTGAGACCACCGCAAATGTACCATACAACATGGTACTTATTATACTTCCCCTTTCTCCCGAGAGCAAGGAGATACACAACATCAGGGAAATCTGCGGCCTTACGGAATTCCGTACAATACCGGTCAGCAAGCGGAGGGCACTAGGGCAATCCCACCGGTGCCAGCTGTATGGGCACTCAGCCCGAAATTGCCAAGGACGCCCGAGGTGCGTCGAGTGCCCGGGAGACCATGGCACTGCGGACTGTCTGAGGGACAGATCCGCCGCCGAGCCCCTTGCGTGCGAACATTGCGGCCACGTTGGCCGGCGGCACATTGGGTGCCCAAAGGCCCCCAATTTATTCAAGCCACAGGCATTGAAGCACGCGGCAGAACCAAAAACAGGATTACATCATCCCTGCCCCTCCACCCGCCACAAACGCGTGGTCCCGGCCTCCAAAGGTCTCGGGGACCCAAACGGCACAAAAAGCCACTCTTCCCGCTCCCCCACAGCCACAGGGGACCCCGAAGTCCCAGGCTCATATAGGATAGGAGACACAGGCACCCGCCCCACTGATGGCGCTAAAACCTCAAGTACATACCCTCTCAGGGAACCAGGCTTAGGATATAGTAGCCGATTTTGTATTCCTAGCGGAATTCAAAATGTCAGTCAATACTGAGGAGGTGCAACTGTTTCTACAAAAGGTCAAATTTGGCACCATGGCGGAGAAGATCCAACCCATGTTTGACCATGCAGCGCTGGTCGAGACGATCAAGCGCCTAACGAAATAAAGCCTCCCAATGGCATCCCATCCCAACTCATTAAGACTGGTATCGTTTATCCATGACTTGCGGGACTTCCTCCCGAAACATAAAAAAGACATTCTTCTAGTGCAGGTAATATTCCAAAAATCTAGAAACTCAAATCCGTGTATTTGCAACTATAATATTGTTCGAAACGGCAGGACCCGAACCAGTTTGGGGGGTACGGCCATGTATTACAAGAGAGCCCTCCATTATATTCCACTCGACCCGCCCCCTCTAGAAAATCTGGAAGTATCCCTATGTAAGCTATGCATGACGGGCCATCAGTCCATCACCATAATCTCTGCATATCAGTCAGGTCAAAGCCGCTTCTAGTTAGCGACCTGGACGCTATTTTTGAAAATTTAAACGACGACCCAATAATATTAGCTGGGGACCTCAACGCCCACCACGTGACCTGGGGCAATAGATACAACAACAGTCACTGTCCTTAAGAGATATGTAGGTGATCGTAACATCATCAACAACGCTCCATATATCCCAACCCATTATACCCCGAACAATTATGTATATATACGTTCATCGAGTATAATAGATGAAGCATTGGTTAAAAACATTTCACTCGCCATCAAGACGGCTGAAACGTTACACGAACTCAACTCGGACCACAGATCCATATTAATAGAAATAGGAGAAAATAGACCCAATAGAAACATAGATATATAGAACATAAACATATAGAAGTAAAGAGAAAGGTCATCGACTACAAATTATTGAAATATAATTTAGCTAATTTCCAATCGAGCGAACTTGAAAGTATCCCAGACGAGATAGACTCTCCTGTTGCGGCCTCATCCATAGTCACCGCCCTACTGGTGAGTTAAATAGAAGAATCATCTAGAGAGATCTCCATCTTCCCGGAGGACCGTTTAGCTCTCTCTGACGATGTCAGGGACCTACTCCGTCGAAAAAATACAGCTAAATGCCTGCACGATCGCAACAGAAGCGAAGTGTGCAGGCAAGCCTTCAAAAACTCGAAAGAGAAGTCAAAAAGGCTATACCAAACTTCATTAACAGGGATGAGATCACTTCGTTAGCGAACAATCTCCGTCACATACAGCCTACTGCCACTCATAGAGCTATGAAGTCCGAACCGGTGGAACAAATGCTACCACTAAATCGCGTAAACCGACTACCTATAGCGAAAAGGCGAAGTGTCTAGCCGACACACTAGAGAGTCAATGCGGGGTGCACTTCCCTTTCCCTCCCCACAGACACTTCCCACATAGAAGAGGTAAAAAACATACTAACGGCCCGTCTGGCTGTGCCGCCAGACGATGATGATGAAATCATATGTCGGACGGACACAGAAGAAGTAAAGGATCCAATAAAGAACCTTTCACTCGAAGGTGGCCCCCGTGCCCGTCGGAATAACCAACAAGGCGCTGAAACAGCTGCCGCCCGTTATTATAAACCTCATAGTGTGCATTTCTAACGCACTTCTGGTGCAATGCACTTTCCCAGACACATGGAAGGAAGCCGTCGTGATTGGAATAGATAAACCGGGAAAACCCCGGACGGAGCCCAATAGCTACAGACCTATAAGTCTCCTAAGCTCCTTAGGAAAAACCTATGAAAGAATGATTCTCGCACGCCAAACCGTGATACGAGACAAAAGTCTCTTCATGGACGAGCAGTTTGCGTTTCGCGACAGCCACAGCTGTTCAAGCAAGTACACCACCTCACAGAGTACGTATTCTCGGGACTCAAAAGACAGGACCGGCAACGCGGCACGGGCGCTGTCTTTTTTGATGTAGCAAAGGCGTTTGCCAAGATCTGGAGCATCAAGGCCTCATCTTCAAACTATACCAACTAAGATTGCCTGACAGGCTGGTGGTGATCGTAAACAGTTACCTAGCAAACAGGCAGTTCTGCTACAGAGTGGAGGGCACCCTGTCCACCCCTCGTCCCCTCAGAGCTGAAGTTCCTCAAGGATCGGTCCTCTCTCTCACCCTCTTCAATCTGTACACAAACGACATACTACAACACCCCAGGCAGCGTCCAGCTGGCGATGTTCGCGGATGGCATCGCACTCCACACGTAGTACCTCCCCAAATTTGGAGCCAAGCCACTCCAAAAGGCCGTCACCGAACTCGGTGAATGGTTCTTAAAATGGAGAGTAGAGGTAAACGCGGAAAAGAATAAGTTCTCTCTTCTCCTTAAAACCGGCCTCCCACAAACGAGGAAACATGCCCGCCATCCCGCTCTATGTTAGCGAGGTACCTAGAGCAGAGACGGTAAAATATCTAGGCGTTACGCTCGATAGGTCGATGAGCTTCAAGAATCACATAGAAAACGTTCTGAAAAAGGCACGGCATGTCCTTTTCAAACTATATCTTCTCATTAACAAAAACAGCAAAATGGCGAACAGGCATAAGCTCACTTTGTACACTATACGCATAAGACCGATCATGTCGTACTGCAGTGCAGCATTCGCGCACATAGCCCCGATAGAACGTTTGCAGGGAATGCAGAATAGATTCTTGCGCATGGCCACTGGATGCCCGTGGTACATTCGTAACATTCGATAAAAGGACACTTCAAAGAGATGTCTCAAAAGTTCTTTGACCGTGCTCTTAAGCACAAAAACAAATTAATCGTTCAAACATCGGAATACGAACCGACGTTAATAACCGATTTCCGTTACCGTCGGCCGAAGCACGTACTCCACGACGCCGATGACGCGATAGCCATAGCAGTTGCTAAGTCCGCCCTTGCACACAAGCAAAAACACACCCAGACACGCATCCGCAGTAAAATGCCAATAGCAAAACTTACGCATAGCAGTTTTTAGTCGGTAGTAGCTAACGCTTCACGACCTGAGCCCGACACACACCTCAGGCCCCCTTGGGTCGGATGGATGATGCGTAAATGCATTTTTCCTGCTAGTACCAATACCATACCCACCGCTCGTACCGGTCGAGCGATGAAATCATACATAAAGTGACATAGTCATAACACATATGACTGACATAATGACAAACTCACACACCTCTTAAAGAAACGAGCTCGGGTTCGAATCCGTAAGTTGAGTATTTAAGGTTGTAGTACGATTTGGGAATTGATGATGATTACGATACGACATCTCACTGGATATATAAATTTGATTAAAATATTTAGGTCGATTTCTAGTGTTATTTTTTCTTCTTTAGCTTTCTTTATTATGAAGGCATTTAAATGTTATGGAATAATCACTTACAAGTAATCTAGACGAGGTTTATAACTATAACTTAATCTAGGTATGCAAAATTTAAATAATCCGGTACAGAGTTTGAGAAACAGCGACGCTCTAAATTTAAAAAAACAGTGAGTAGTGACTAAAGACTTACAGTGAAGTAGTCAGTATGGTGACAATGATAAGGAACATATTAATAACTCGTGGTCTCGACGAAGTCTGGTATTTTATCTGAAGGCAGGTATCGGGTTTCCAAACAGGACACTGTGAGTTTATATTCGAAGTTCGTTGTAGTTAATGATATTTATTCAATTATTTGATGTATGTATGGACTTCTAATAATTCATGTAGTCGTCAATAGTAGTCTATACTACGTTATGGATTGCTTTTGAATTTTCCACTTAGCTGTATATCGATGCTTCAGGAGACGGTACCGGGGATTTATTACACAAAAAATCCCTTAAGCTGCCACCACTGTTTCGACGGCCTTTTAAATAAAAGATTTTATTTAAATACAAGGCTTTATTTATGAACTTAGAAAGAACTAGTAGATTATAAGCCGTGCTTGCGTCATCCCTAACATTACAACAAGGGGTATAACAGTACGCTTCTAGTAATTTGACAGCGAGGCGATTCGAGCAAGCTGCTGTGTTGATCTGCAACTAGCTGGGAGTTCACTTGGCGATAAAGGGGAGAATAAGGAGCTCTTGAACGAGCAGAAGAATTTTTGGCCGGCTCTGCGACAGAGCCGCGAAAAAAGGAATTCCGTGACTGAGCGCGGAGAAAAAGTCAGTGACGATGGTTCCTGTCTGAGTTCGCTGGCGGCGGCCAAGTGGTTTAGAAATTCTGAGATTCCATATATCCCCAGGATAAGGTTGGGGCTGTGGCGGATCACGGCGAGATGGATACGAAAGGGGCGCATGTGCTCAGTACCAGTTCTTCGGTGAAATCTTCGCATCGTTGTTTTCTGGTAGGGTGTGTCTGACGGCCTTTAGACTTTCATCGGCGGGCAGGGAGTAGCTGAACCATGCCGCTCCTTTGTCGTGCTCGAGGTCCGATAGTTACCGCTGTATTTCGCGGTACTCATCCTCCGACTTCGGCACATATCGGATGCCATTCCCATAGGGGCGGGTGTTGAATGCGTGTCCTAGCTGCTTCCGGAGGGCGGCTAAATGCACTACCCAGTCGATACTGACCCTTTGCGTTGTTAGTCAATGGTATTTATTCAATCATACTCCGTTGGTTACAATGAAGAAAGGCACTACAGGTGTTACCACTGAGTAATAGGTTACATTGTTTAAAATATATTATCTCTTATCGAATGTTATTTCGCAAAGTATAAATTCCTCTATACATCATCCGGGACCGTAGTGATTGAATAAGAAATATTGTTTGTCGTTTCGATAGTTTGAATTTGATGTCAAGGGACAAAATTTACATTTTTTCTTGTTTCATTTGTTTTGGGACCTTTATTTGCGTATTGAATTTCTTTAAGAATGTGAAGTATTTACACTTATAAAGAAATTCATGTGTAAACATTATTTAATAAAATGGGCGTATTCGTGTTTGACAAAATAAAAATGTCATAATTTATATTTTAACAACAATGAATTTCTGTGTTTTTTTATGGAATAGGGGGGGGGGGCAGACGAGCACTTGGATTTGCGACTACCGAAGCTCATGAACATTCTCACAGTTACTATCCCGATGCGTTATAATGGGCCACCGGCTACTAACAAACCGCAAGAAACGCCACACTGAAAATTACGGCGGTATCATGTGAGTGAAGTGCAACGGAATTGGGCCGGTCGTGCCGGCCCAGTACCACAGTTGCACAGGAGAATGTTGTATCATGCACTATACATGGCACTACCTCCTCCTAAGCAGCATGGCATCACCTCTTCCTAAACAGTGTGTACAGACACAATTGAATTCTGCATTCTTTTATAACCCTACCTCAATAGGGCAACAATCCAACACGACTATAGAGATATGCCACTGCTCAACGTGCTTTTCAAGACACGTGTGCAACATCGGCCACTTCCAACTTCCAATCTACTCCAGCACTGTTATAAGAAATTGTAACCCCTACTTCAATAGGGTAGCGATTCGACTCGACTAGAGAGATTTGCTTATTGCTTAACGTGCTTTTCAAGACAGAGGTGCAACATCGGCCACTTCCAATTTCCAATCGACTCCAGCACTGTTATTAGAACTTGGCTTTAAAACAAAACTTTTTAGGTCTGACCCGGGACTCAAACCTCACTATCTGTATCTTAATACGCTCAAGAATTCGCAAATTTAGTTACACATTAGCAAAATACCTATGAACTAGGTTATCTATCGCGTAATTGAATCCATCTATATTCACCAGATTCCCTAGACATTTGTTTAATATATATTTCAGCTGGGTTTCAACCCGTGTAAACTTTTAAATTGATTAAACGCAGGTACAAGCGGTCGGGGATAATGAGCTTAGTATTCAGCGCGCGCACGCGGAAGGAGACGGAAAAACTTTAATTACAACTACCGGCACTAGTAAATGTTTTGTAGAATCGTCCTTTTCCGTGATTGTATCTGATTTTACCACTTAAAGTGAGTTGGAACATCGTCATCATCATTGTCAGCCCTTGTCGTTAAACTGCTTGACCAAGGACTCTCACAATGAACGCCATGACGAGAGATGAGTTGGGTCAACGTAGCACTAAATAGCTATAGAACGTAAAACACACTTCTACTGTATTGTCTCCATTACATTTGAAGATTGAGCCAGATTGCGGGGCGATAATATAAGAAGCTCATCCCCAAAACCGATGATGCTGATTCATCTTTGACTCTCATAAAACTTTTTATTTTGTTCTTTTGACGCGGTGAAATTTATTTACGTGCCTTCACCGACCCTGGGTAGGGTCCAGTGGTATATAGGGCTCGCGGCTCATTATGGTGCCAAATACCCACAAAAACCACCGCGAGTGCCATGAGTGCCATCTTTGAAGAGGTGCCCCGGAAGCAAAAATCACCAGGACACCTACGGCCAGTCAGTCCCCTAAGGGATCGTCGCCTCCTCCACGGAAGGGTTGCTCGGGACCAGAGGATGACCCAACAAATTTGGGACAGTGTAAAGGGGTAAGGTTCTCATCCTCGCCCCTAGCCCCGTGCGCAAGAGTACGTCCCCTTGTTACTCTTTTGCCCCTCTTCTTATAAGACGTGTACCAAAAGTGTCTCCTCCTCCTGCGCCCTTTTACCTCCTCTTTTTACTTGATACGCCGGTATCATGTGAGCTAGGGGTATCAAATCCGCTGCAGTACAGCATGGCACTACCTCTGACTGAATACAGCATCTAAAATACACCAATCATACTGCTATTAATAACCGTTTTACAATTTGGAGAAAAATAAATGGTTATGATGATGATTGAATAATAATAGAAACAAATTGAAACAAGGGACAGTCTTGAGTGCCCTTTGCGAAACATTTTCAACTTCACAGAAGTACTTGAGGAGTTCCTTGAATTTTAGATCATTGATCACAAAATGCTCTTACCAATTTGCTTTATAGTTTGTGAAGTTTAATGTAGAGTTCACTTCCTCAAGTGATAATCAAGTTTTATTTTGTATGTTTCCACTTTTAGAGTCGGTATTTGTTATTTTATGACATCAGGAAGGAAGAGGTAATGCCGTGCTGCACAGGAGGAGGTAGTGCCGTGCATAGTGCATGACACTACATCCTCCTATGTAACGGAATTGGGCCGGCACGACCAGGGAGATACCTATCGCTCACATAATACCTCCGTAAAGTGACATCTTCTGTGTCGCGTTTCGTGCGGTGTAGGCATGTGGTATATTCGAGCTGGTGTAGGCAAAATAAGAATATACGCAATCAGTCGGCATATAGTTGACATTCAGGATGGTTGCAACTAAATAAAGAGTCATTTTGTTATTTAATATCCACAATGAACTACAAACCCATTATTTTAGGTGTGGGGAAACGCATCTACGCGCCTTCACTGGCTCCCGGTGGAGTTCAGTGTTGTGTGGGGTTCGCGGCAGATCATAGCTGCCGAATACTACCCACAAAAACCACCGCGAGTGCCATCAGTGTCGCCTCTGGTGAGGTGCCCCGGAACAACCAATCATCAGGATACCTCGACGGCTAGTCAGCCCCGTAAAGAACCGTCGCCACTTCCACAGATGGTGTTTTCCCGCACCACAGGGCAACCCCACGAACTTTGAGACAGTGCAATGGGGTGAGATACCCATCCACACTTTTTGCCCCGTACGCAGAACGCCGCCTCCTTTTGCTCTTTTGTCTCCCCTTCTTATAATAGGGGTAGTAAAAGCGGCTCCTCCTACTGCTCTTTAGGCCTCTCTCCTTATAAGAGGGGTACGAGGAGGACCCAATTCCTCGGTTCAATTGGCTTCGCCCAAGGAGACTGGGTTCACCCCAGGCCACTGAGCCCCACCGCCACGACAAGGCCAGGAAAGTGGTGGGTAACCCATATGATATCCAACCCAATGAATCATGATTCCAAATTAACCCATTACCGCAAATAAAGTGTTTGACATCATGAAGTGTGGTTATCTGACTAAATATATAATAAAAAATGATTAATTATTATTTTTAGAGCGCATAGATTGGCAATGAGGAAAATTGAAGAGCAACTGATACATAAATAGCATTGGATAAGAAAATAATAGAAAAATAATGGAAAGGTGGGTAAACGAAAAATATGAACTATTTCTTGACTACCAATGTCCATAGATCTGCATATAACTTATCAGGTAGTCGTTTTACCCTCCTTTAATTCTGTCTTCCAATGAGCCACAAAATTTGAAAACTGTAACTGACATTTTGCTGCAGTTGTATCGTGCGTGTGCGAAGAATTATGAATGCCGCTACTCCTTAGAAATCCCCTCAACGTAATAAAACAATGTATAACATTATGTGCAACTGAATTGTGCCGTTGCGACCTGGGAGTTTCCCCTCGTTCACGTGACACTGCAGTAAAGTGGCAGCTACGCTGTCGCGTGCGCGTCGTAACTAAACGTTGGCCCGTTAGAGAGGAGCAGGGACAAAGAATCTGCATGACAATAATGCGTGTAAAGATGATCACATAAACGAAACGGACGGACAAATGGCTAGTTAAAAAAAATATGACGTAAAAAATATCTTTGTTCTGATGCCAATACTAGTAAACCTAGTGTAGTTTGTTAATTTCGATTGTGTCAAATCGCGAGCTTGAAATATCTATCCATTTTTCACTATTCGGTGCCCGGGTGAAATTTTGTAAGCTTTCAACTGAACATGATGGACTGGACTGTCATGTCGAATATTGGCTTCGTTATTACATGCGTAATTGGATTGTGATTTTGTTACATTGATTTACAAAAAAACCTAGGATATGCAGTTTCTTTTTCTTCTTTGGACCTGGACTTAGACTTCTTGTAGAACTTGACTTACTGCAGAAGTGAATAGAAGCTTCATCGTTCAGCTATGATTTTTCGTCTGCCTGCGAGACCAGGTTTGTGGCCGAAAGAGGGACCAAACTCCCGCAGATGGGAGAGATGCATCCCGATACGAGAGTGTTTGCTGCAACAAATTTAACTATTATAAATGATTCCAGAATGAACGAAGATACACACATGTAAAGCTATGCTCTAGATAAAAGCAGTTTAAAATTGTGCGGGTAACATTGACTTAAAAAAAAATGCTTTAAAGAGGCATTTCTCTCTCGAGGAAGATTTATGTGTATAATTTATACACGGACGAAGCCAGGGTGGATCACTAGTTATTTATTATTTTTGTAAGGCTGAAGAATTTATTTGAACACGCTAATTTAGTGGATAACCCGTTTATCAGTGATGGCTACATAACATCAGTCTACAAACAAAAAGAGCTAAGTTTGTTGGTTATGTGGGTGAGGCCGTGGAATGTTACAAGTTATTGTATGAGAGAGGAAATCAAGCTTCTTGTTATATGGGTGTATGTTACTAAATATAGCATAAGGGGGCGAACGAGAAATCGAAGCCTTTTGATGACTACCGACGCCCATAGGTATTCGCATGATTGTTGTCGGTATATTGTGAGTGAGAGGTACCGTGACGGTCCTGCAGAGACAATCCGGTTGGAATGCAGCACTTCCTATAAATTATTATGACGGTCGGGTGTTAGACATCGTGGTGGTCCCTACGATGAAGTTATTCAAGCTGGAAGCCGAAAGCTTTTAGGTCTACTGTTTAAACATTCTTGTCTATCGTTTATTGTTTTTATGTCAATGGTAAAATGAGTAGTCTGGAGCATTTTCGTGTCAATAGACGCCCGAGAAAAAAATTAATAATATGCTGATGCGTTGCCCTCCTTCCTTCCTCCTCTAATAGGCCACAGGAGATTCAAGAACCGCACGAAACATGACAGCGTAGCTGCTTTTACGCTTCGCTTTACGCCGGTATCATGTGAACATCACGCCGGCCCAGTTTGGCTGCAATACAGCGTAGCCACATCTCTTACGAAACTTTTTGTTTTCTCCTAAAAAAATGTTATAAGTGATACAGTAAAAAGTTATATTATTAGCATACGTCTCAAAAGATAAAATAATAATAATAATAATATCTGTGGACTTATCACACCAAGTTAGTCTAGTCCTGCGGTAAGTACTGTAAAGACTTGTGTTACAGGTACTAGACAAGGGAAATATATTTAATATTGTTGTAAATTTAAGAATTTTTTATATATTTAAGTTTTTTATTTTATAAATATATATAATACGCAGATAAACATTCATGACCTAGGCGGGGCTCGACCCGCGACCTCTTGGGTAACTCGCGGACTAACCGCCACGTTACCAACTGAGCCAGCCGCTCGCCATAATGAACAAAATATTCAGGAAAATGGTCGCCACATATGAACATGAAGAACTAATATTTTCGGAACATAAAACCCCTAGTCTAGGCGAATGGTCGAAAATTGAATTTTTAAGCTACACAAGGCTTTTATGTAGATCCCAGTTCTATCTGGGATACATTGCGGTAATAATTTAGCTGGCCGGACGGACGGCCTCTCAAATAAAAGTCAAAAAAGTGTCCCAACAACGCAAACGTACTTTTCCAGCCCACGTCAGTAGTTTTTTTAAGATAACTACTGGTTCATATATACATTTAATTGAAATATATCTTTACTGCATTATGGTTACGTTTAGTAAAACATTGTAGCCCTTTGCAGTATAACAGGAAAGGCGGTAAACGCATATACATGTTAATGATGCGGATGTCTATGGGCGTTATTATTCTTAAATTGGCTCTCTATACTTAAAAACAAACTCTGTTTATTTTACCGATGAGGTACACAAAAAGCCAGCATTTAATAGGGCCCCTGGTGAAACGAGGAATCAAGGTATTTCTTTACCCATATCTTTTACCGACGCGCATGACATCTGCATAGTTACTATGCTGATGTGTTGCCATCCTTTCCGGTAACCCATTGAAGGGAAATACTAATACTTCAATTCAAGAAATACTAAAATTTCAATGGGTCACCGGATACTCACAATACGGTGCACGATACCGAATATGCCACTTTACGGCGGTATCATGTGAATGAGAGGTACCGCCACGGTCATGTCGGCCTGATTTCACTGCAACGCAATAAGCCATTGACACTAACAAAATACGAGCTTACCTGAAAAAAAATTACTGTTGAAACGTAAAAAGAAAACACCAAAAACATATCTGTGTGACAACAGTTACACGGATGGCTGTGGATGGCGGTAGTCGCTGAAAGGCTTTAAATTTCCCGTTTGCCTTCCTATATTACAAAAAATATCTAGATGGTATATTCAATTATATACCGATTCCATCCTATAAGTTCAGTGGTTTTTCTTTCGTTGAGGAACTAATACTCAAACATTCGTCCAAACTTTCACACGTTTATTATAACTGTAAGATTATACACGATCAGTCCTTCCAAGTAGAAATTATTCTAAAATTATTTCAATGGACATAAATCCACAACCCCCACAATCCGTTACGACCCCGCAAATGGATGTTTTACTTCTGCAAGTTGTTACGGACACAAAAACTTGGAAAGAGACAAATTTGTCGTACGTGATATTTTTACATTATGGGTATGGGATAGAAGGAGTGTCGGTATTATCTGTTTGTCAAAGTTGTCCGATAAATAGATTTCTTTTATTGGCTTAAGTAATATTAGTTAGTACTTTCCATTTGTAAAGTGATAAAAAAGAAATAAATATTTCATAATTTCGTTAGTTCACACTACATTAAAGGCATTGAAATAGGTAATTAATAAAAGTATCTGAGTTTAAAAGTTTTATGTATGAGATAAGATATAATGGTTAAGTAACCTTCAGATGCATCAAATGTAGGTTCAATCTGCGTTCCAAATTTCAAATATACAGTACCCCTGACCTGCATATAAGACGTATATCACGTACAGATGGACGGAACCCTAAAAATGAGAAAGATTTATAAGTAATATTTTGTTCCAAAACATCAGGCTCAATAGGGCAATGAAATTGGGATGCCGACTAGAATATCTTTGATTATGTTAGAAGGTTACATATCCACACCATAAATCGAGTCCATTTATATAATAATATATTTATACATAGAAATATAATAAATTGCTTTCTATAAATTGTTTATAATAAATTGCTTTCTATAAATTGATTAGTTGGACAAAAATAATTAGCAGCTATTTCTTACTATTATTAATTACTACAGCCAACCCCACGCTATGCGTGTGTCAAACACACTACATGTACGAAATTACTTGTCAAACAATAATGTAATACCTAAATTTAAATATCGCGTGCGTGAACTTAAATGATGATTAATCTCTTATTCGATAATTAGGAAATGAACTATAGTTATAATATCTTAGGCTTAACTTCTTTATAGTATAAAGGGACATACGAGCAATCAGGCCTTTCAAAGAGTACCGACGCCCATTAACCATGAATATCTATTTTGTCTAATTCGAATTAATCTCCCTGGGATATTATACACTTGTGTAAAACGTTTTTTCCAAGCTTCGAAGCACTTCGAAAAAACACTTCTTTGTATCTTGTTCCGCTCCTCCTTCGATGCCGTCTTTTTTTCGTCAATCGTGTAGTAGTGTCGTCCCATGACACTTCAGTTTTGAGAAGAAGAAAAAGTCACAGGGGCCAGATCTGGGGAATACGGTGGCTGCGGTATCATCAAGCAGTCGCGTAAAAATAGCGATGTGTGAGCAAATTTTGGTACGAATTTTGCGGCGACCCGTGTTATGCCCAAATTATCGATTAAAATCGAATGGCGCTAGCCAATGATATGGCTAGGTCCTCGGCAATTTCTCGAAAGGTGCTTCGGCGGTTGGCCAATACTATTTTCTTCACTTCATCCATTTTTTTGGTATGTCGTTGAAGTCCTCGGGCGTCCGGCACGCTCTTTGTCATTCACATCTTCTCGGCCTTCTGAAAACATTTTGTACCATCGATAAACATTGCTTTTGTCCAAAGTAGCTTATCCGTGTGCCACAGTAAACATTCGGGATGCATCCGCGCAATGAATTTCGTTTTTCACACAAAAGTTGATAAAGATTCTTTGTTCCATTTTTTTGAATAGGTAAAAATCGAAGACGAAACAAACGTGCAAGAAGAGCAGCTGCCAACAATTAAATGAACTTTCAAAGTGGCCGAATTAGTCAGCACAACGCCACAAGAAATCGAAATTCGAATATACGTAACCCACGAAAATTCAAAATTCACGATACTTTTTGAACACACCTCGTATTACACCACGTCAGTCTAGCGCTGTGCTAAGGACCATAAGGACTTGTTTTACAGGTATTGGATAACGGAATACACTTTAGATTTTAGTATGGAAATACACGTAATATAATTTGAAATACATAAATATCCATTACCTACAAGCGGATTAACAGCCGATCGTCAAATGTTATTTTAGTTTTTCGGTTTGTATTTCAGTAAGTTCAACAATTTATTGTTGAACTTTCGTTAGCATTTGCTTTCCATTGAATGTACCAGTACTAAATTAGTTTTTATTTGCAGTGTCTTTATAAAAACAAAAGAAAAGCAGCGACTTGCCGTAGTTTACTAGATACACAACAGCGTTACGAGCCTTCCCTACTTTGATTGCACCGCTTTGTGTTGTTTGTTTGTTTAACTTGCATTAAAGTCTAGTTTGGTTTGACTTATGTAGTGTTGTTGGTGCATGGAATGGCAAAGACGATTGCTCCTAAAAATACGAGCAGTTTCATTCGAGTCGAAAAAAATGCTTTGAAAGTGTTAATTAGCACATACAAATAGCAAAACTTAGAGACATATAAATAAAAAAAGCAAAGCAAAATATAACTTCAAACTTTATTGCAATTATGAGTACAAAAATTTTATGTTTGTAATAAACATGATACCCTGTTAGGGCGCACCGACTTAGTACACATTTTACAATATTTTTCAAACAATAAATATTAAAAACAAAAACAATATTAATTTCGAACAATCAGTATTATTCTTAGGTATGTATAGTTATAGTATGTATATGTAAGCATTCATTTGTAGGCTTTGCCTCCCTAGAATATTCATATTTATGAAATTTAAAAGAGAGATCCTTAAAGAAGAAAAAAATTCCAATCACAAGCAAACAACAGCAAACCCACTGCAACAGAGTACAAGCAAATCTTTTAAAGTATAAATATATAAGAAATCTGAGGGAATCCAATTTGTGAGAACTAAAAAAATATAATCTAGTAAAAAATAAAACACACTGGAAACATTCACAATGTATAGCGACGCGTACCAGCTTACGTAGATGATACTGCCTACGATCTAGGGCGCGAGCCCTACGACAGAATTCAGAACTCATTGCACTAATTGAAGGCAGTCCTGCCCCTGTAAGCGAAATGATTCCCGCCAAAGCCCTTATATATAAAACAACTGCCGAGTCTCAATTATTTTACAGGGTTTCTAAGAGTCCTAACAGCTTTCAGTATATTTTATAACAGTCACAATGAGGATTTTCAACAGTAAGTAACTTTTTTCAACAGTAATAAGCTTTTACCGCTATTTTTTTTTTTTTTTTGAAAAAAAAATGAATATGTTTTTTATATCATAAATGATAATAGGAGCTTAAAGACGCCCATTAACATCCACAAATTCAGACGCGTTGCCTTCCGTCAGATACTTCCTCCTTCCCTCGGCGGCAACACACAAACCGCACGAAACGCGAATATTTAACATTTTCATGTGAACGAGAAGTATCTCACAGGCTGTGCTGGCTCATTCGGAATAATGATGCGAATAGTCAGCTTCATGAGATCTATAATAGTTCATTTTTAATCTTTAGTGGGTAGTGCCATGCAGCATGACAGCTGAATTGGGCGAGCATGACCGGGGAGATACCTCGTTTTCACATTTGTATTAAGAACCGGTTTTCTTATCCACTAGATCGGTTTCTTCAAAACTTTGTCATTAAAAAACATATTCCACCACCTGTACTTCACATATAGATAATCTATGGCTCCGCTGGCGCATTTCCTTATAGCAGATAGAAAGGAGGCAATCGATTTTGCGTCACACCGTCATCCGCAGAATGATTATGAGCGTCGGACGTCATCGTAAGGCACGTATCTCCCCCTATAATATGCAAATATAATTAGGAAACTCAACATCTATTTTAGGAAAAATAAATTTTTTAAATTAAAAAAAATATATATTCTGAGCAAAGAGTTTTCACTTTGCTGACCTTTTAGTAATTCTCTTCTTTCTCACCTATAAATAACAAGTAGTACTATACTACCCTACACGTTACAGCCAAGAACAGCTGTGACTGTGCAAATATGCGACTCGGTATTACTTCGAACAGATAAGTGTACGTTAAAAGTTCTTCGGATGTCTATGAGTGCTGACGGATTCGTGCAAAAGGTAAAAGGTAGCGCCACTGCATTGCAACTGAATGGGATACTCACAAGTGATATGAAGTCACAATTATGCTGCCTTGCGATTAGCGAGCGTCCGGTGTTCGGATCCGACAAACGATATCACTGCATTAAGATGCGGATGTTTGTGGGCGACAGTAACCGCTAAAGTTCGTGGCCGACTTACCCATTATTCCATATAAAAATCCGAGTGCTCGTTTACAATTTAAAAAGAGAAGTTTATACAATCTATATTTCAATTTGGTCTGTCACAAAGAACTCGATTAATTGAATATTGAAACGAATTGACGTTATCAAACAAAATGGCTTTACTTTATTGCGCTAGCTGTTTATTTGAGGGAGAAAAATTAATAAAACGCTAAAAGTTAGGTAATTCCGCTTCGAATTTCAGTAATTACTTTAATTTATTGTTTAACCAGTTCGTGCGTTGTAGGAATAATAAATAACAACCACAATAATGAATAAAAATATTTAGAAATGGTGCCACGGAATTGGGCCGGCACGACCGGGGAGGCACCTCTGGCGCACATAATACCGCCGTAAAGTGACATCTTCAGTGTCGCGTTTCGTGCGGTTGTGAGTAGCAAGTGACCCATTGCGGGGGGGGGGAGGTGGACAACGCATCGGCATAGTAATTATGTGGATGTTCATGGCTCGTTCCTTCGTTTGCCAGTATTGTATATTGTATATAATATATATGGATATTCGGCACTGTCATGTGCCGCGAGCCTCACACTCTACTGGATCCCACTCAGAGCCGGTGATGACACGTAAATGTGCTTCTCCGCGTCACCAAAAGATGTAGTTATTTATATAGAATCAATATATTCAATTCCATTAATAACAACAGTGGCATTCGACTATTGTATTCCTAATATAATCTAGTTCCCGTATTATATTAGAGCGGAAAGACTGCAGCAAATAGATCTGGACTGCTGGGAGTTCCGCCATGCGTCTCCGATGCGACCGACTGGAAACTATAGATAACACTCCACACTTGTTAAGAACTTATGGCCTTAATACAACTTTATGACGGCTTTCTATATCTTTTCTAATGCATTACTTAGAAATTTATTGATAATAATTTAACTACGTTTTTTACGCAAATACATTTACTTGAAAAATGTGTGATAATAATCTTTTTCAAGTAAATGTATGCTCAATTTTCAATAATGTGCTTTATGCTTTTCTTAGCGTTCCTTACCCAAAGGGTATAAACGGTTCCCATCCTCAACTCTTACGCGATGCGTAGAAATGCCTCCTCCTCGAGTTCTTTAATCCCAACTTCATATAAGAGAGGTACAGAAGGAAGCCCCCTCGGTTCAGATGGCTTCACCCAAGGTGTCTGTGGGCTTACTCTAAGCCACTGAGCCCCACCGCCACGACCACGCACGAGGCTTGAACAAAGTAGGTAGAACTTATCGTCGACATTAGCTAAGTATAACTGATTTACAACAAAATTATTTTTTTAAACAGTTCGCTTAGGTACTTATACTTGAAGCCGAGGGGGATCTTTGCACCCCTCTTACAAGAAGAGGGGAGCTAAGAGCAACAGGAGGGGGCGCTTTTGCGCTCGGGCAAGTGGCGGCGGTAGGAACCTTATCCCATTGCACTGTCCCAAACACGGTGGAGGTGTCGGAACCCATCTGTGAAGGTGGAGTCGGTCAGGTACCTCGACGGCTAGTCACCCCGACTAGCCGTCGAGGTACCCTGATGATTGTTGTTCCGGGGCACCTCACCAAGGGCGACACTGATGGCACTCACGGTGGTTTTTGTGGGTATTCGGCACTATCATGTGCCGGTTCCACATACCACTTGGACCCCACCCAGGGCTAGTGAAGGCGCTTAAATGAGTTTCCCCGCATCAAAAAAAAAAAAAGGTACTTATACTTCCCGCGTGTAAGAATTGTAATATGTATCAAACATTTCTATCCGCTTATCCCTATGTTAGGGAGAGATGAGTTGTTGTTGTTGTTGTTGCTTTTACTTCGGGCACTTTATAGTACCCTACGAAAATTTCGATGGCCGCATCAATCACAAATACTCAGCTCAGTTTATGATGGTGAAGTGTTGCGTAATTGATTAAACAAATTTAAGCAACGCATAAATTTACCTCAGGCCCCTGCAAGGATTTTAACGACGGATTAGTGGCTGCTTCTGTTGATTCCGGCTACACTGAAGTAGCCTCGGCAGTAAAGGGCTTAGGGCCAACTTACATTTAACAAAAATATTTTTATTAATTATCTGTTATAAACAAATTCTCTGAATTTCTCCCACATAACAGATTCAGTGACAGATTCTTAAGCTTTGTTATCCATTCGGTATTTTAATATTTTTTTATGAATTTAAATAAATATAAAAAAGTAAAGTAAAGTTACCTGTTATCCCCGAAGCTGTAGGTAGAGGGGTGTGCTATTACATCCACTACTCGTAAGTCCCGTAGATGTAGAACACCCACGATAAGCCAAGGTACTAAGGCCCATGATCTCATAGTTGGCAAGCATATGGCACTTCGGGCACATTCCAATCCCGAACAATGTAATGCGTGCTCAGAATAATCAGAGAAACATTTAATGACAGTTGCCCCGGCCTGGGGATCGAACCTAGGACCACACGCGGCTTTTTTACTTCAAAATCGAAACACATCATGGATATTTATAAAAGTGTAATCGGTCACAAAAGGAAATGTACAACCTACTTAATTACTTTGCAACAATTCTGCTTCGTCAAATTAACTAAATGAAACAAGAATCTTTGTAGCACTTTTAATTTATAAAAAGCGTATCCCTTTTTTATTGATTATGCGAATATTTTATTAAGTGCTATAAAATTAAAATTTTATTAGTTATATAAAATTGTTGTACATTCAGGGCCAAAAATGGACATGCCCCTTTTATATAACATATAACTGCGATATGATTGTAGCGACCATAAATTATTAATCTTATCACATATGGGGTCGCCTATGATCAATATGGCAACTGGGAAAAGATAGGACAAAGTTAACAATAAATCAAAACTTTGTTCCGAAAATGATATTCAAATTGTGACTGAGATGCTTGTTTATTAGAAGTCCACTTTTTTACATATAGAATAGGGGGCAAACGAGCAATAGAGCCGCTTACTTTAGGACTACCGACGCCCGTGAACATCCACGTGATTACGAAGCAGTTGTGTTGCCATCCTCCTACGCCACCCAATGGGCCACCAGCTACTCACACACGCACAGCTACAACACGAAATGCAACACTGAAGATGTAATTTTACGACGGTATTATGTGAGCGAAAGGTACCTTCCCGGTCGTGCCGACTCAATTCCGTCGCATAGGAGGATGTTGTGTCTTGTGTCAGCATGGCACTATTACTTTTCGCTGCATGTATATTTCAAAAGCATGGCTAAGTAACTGACGACTAAGTAACGACAAAAAATATACGCTGAAAAATAGAAAGGACATTAAATGCTGAAAATAAGAAATGTTCTATCGTGTCTCTCGGAAGCAGAAATTTGGTCACTGGACGAAAATTCCATCCCGATCCCTAAAGTTCCTTATTTTTCTTATTTTTCATCCTTCCGACGTTTCGATAACCTTTCCGGCTGTCATGGTCACGGGCGGTCTGAAGGTTTTAGTTTTTTTATTTTTGGAGGGACTACTACTGGTTGGCGGCGCTTGTCCAGCCTCAATAGTTCGACTGACGAAGTTTAGGCAGACGATAGGGGGATAGACCCCCTCTTTTCCCGCAGAGAAGATTTTTGTCGTCTGGTTGAGTAAATTTATATGCTGCAGATTCATTAACTATTAATTACTCCAATTCATAAGAACGAGCTTACTGTGTTTTACAATTTTGTTTTTGATTTAATTATATTTATTACTGGATCCCAAGCAAATGGTGATACTCCACCATCCTCTCTATTAAAGTTTCGGTTCTTTTTAGGTTCAATCGCTTCACGATTAATCCTTGGACGGAATCGGGACGCTTCCTCGAGGATTTGAGGTCTTTCAAATCTAATATAGTGGCGGGCTTTACTTTGTATGTGTTGACAAACTGTAGACTTATTTAAACGACGATACTTAATATCTGCAATATGTTCTTTCACTTGTGTTTTTATGGATCTCTTTATTATATATGCTCCTGCATCCTGAAGGGGGTTCTGAGATTTTACTGGTGGTTTTAGGATTGACTGATCTTTTTTGGCGGCTTGAAGACAGTTTTAATAAGATATAGCCAATTTTATCAGTGATCCCTTTCACGTATGGTATGTACTTATCTTATTATAATTATATTTCTTATATTCATTATTTATACCTGAAATATATTTTCAGATTTATTGTTATTACATAATAGCAAAAGGATTATGATACACTCGTTCCTTATGGAGATTCTGTCTCATTCCACAAGTAAATCTTAAGAAACACGATAAAGTCCATTAAATAGTCATATTTTATTATAAATGAACTTAATCCAATAAAAATTTAAGAAAGGATATTATTAGATTAACAAGTATCTACTACCTATTGTTACTTACAAGTACTAATTAGTGTGTCGCAGAAATTTCATGAGATCACTATTTTATAAAAGCAGGGGAGACTTTAAGTTAATTATTTCCATATATTCAGCTTTTTATTGACTTTCAAGAACGCAAATTTGATGATAATGAAAAATATACTAAATTATATATTGTTTATTTCATGAAATGACGCACAGCTTTCAGAAATTGATATTCATTATGAGATAACATGTTATATTTTATAATTTTTAGGGTAGTAGCTGAGCCGGCCACGCAATGGAAGGATGGAAGGCATCTCATAGACACGATAATAATATGGATCTCTGTGGGCGTCAGTAGTCAGCAAGATGGGTATGGGTCAGCAAGGTGGGTATGGCATACTATAAATAAAATTATTATGTACATTTTTTATATTTTAACTTTTAATATAAATAACTAACTCTATCCTCGCGAGATATATAAACATAGTCGTTATATCTAGCTGAGTAAATGTGTTGTTGCAACAGACGAAGGGAAAGCTTTCATAATACTTCCTCATTGCAATGGCCTCGGCTTACAGTTCTTACCAAATAGCGCTATCTATGATCCCAGGGTATAACCAATACAAATTGCTAAAGAGTCCCAGATTACAAAGATGTACTAACGTACCACAATGGTAAATACATCACAGATGGAACAAGAGACAGCGTTCCACGCTAGATGTCACTACTATGACTTATATTATAATTAGAAATCGTATCAATCTTTGGGATGATGACTCATCTTAATAAACTTCAAACTCCAATCTACGGAAGAGGTAAGGTTAAGGTGAACTTATTACGCATTAAAAATATGGAACTAGCACATCTATAGGTAGGTTAGTTTTGTAGTCTATATTATTTTCAAACTAGCAAAAGAAGTCGTTCCTTCCAACCAATACGTGCCATCTGTGATTCCACTCAAGAAAAAATAAGGAAAGCAGCTAAAGGTACATCTAGTATGCAGTACAAAAAACTATTTAAATACAAAATTGTGTGAACAAATGATAGTCTTCCACGATAGATGTCACTGTCAGATAATAAATATAATAATTTCATTAATATGGTTACCACGTATGCCGCAAAATTAGCTGTTATTTACACTAGTACAATTGTGATATTGTGTACCTCTTGTGATGTAAGCAGATCTCATCTGTCTATTGGACTACGATATATTGTTTGTATGTATGACACTGAACTAAGTCTGATTCAATAATAGTAGGAATAAACTTAATTTTTTCTTTATTGCACACCAAAAGTACAGGTACAAAAAATTTTTAAACTGAATGCATGTAAATGTACAATAGGCAGCCTTATCGCTTTAAAGCGATATCTTCCAGGCAACCAGGTGTGGAAAGATCTATTGCGTGGAGATGAGGGCGTGCATTTTATGAACAAAATTTAAAATTTTAAATTAACAAATAGTAATAATAAATGTGATTATGTAAATACCCAGTAATCATATTATGTAAAGATTAAGACCAGTGAGAGAAAAAAAATGAAAAAGAAGCGCAATGAATGACGGCAGTGAAAACATCAAATGTCAACATTGACATTAGCTAAATTAGTACAAATTTACAATGTGCGAAAATCCATAGTATGTATTTAAAATAAAGTAAGTAGAAAAAAACACATAATTAACAACAGATATATGGTTTACGTACAGTATTCGGTTTATTTAGATTATAATAAAAAGAAAATATTGTTGTGAAAAGTGCTCTTTGACACGTGTTTTAAATATCTCAAAACTTTTGAGTTGTCTGATCTCAAGGCTCAATAAGTCGAACGGAAAACGGGGTTAAATCGATCAGCAATTTGTAGAATCATCTAGTTCTTAGGAAAGCTGGTCTTATGGGCTGTCCGGGGGACCCATACGGACCAACTGTACAGGTTCCCGGATGGGAGAGACATGGATCGTTCGGCACTTGACTCGCTCCTATTCCTTGTCACCGTAACGTGTAATGTTTCGTGGCCAAAATTAAAAAAAAGAAAAACATGTTTTATAAATTAATGAGTTATTTCCATATTTCTTGAAATATCTGTGCGGAGCTTTACGGATTCTTAGTGTCTATCGTAGGGAACGAATCATAAGTTTTAAAAAAATTGCAGGAAATACATAAATTCTACAACAGAACACGGTCCAAAAGTTTTTTTTTACTTACTTCTTTGACGGTTCAACGCGTGAAACTGTCAGAGCATATTTTGAAGCATGCCTTACAAAGTTTCAAAAAAAAACTCTGGCCATATTGGCTTTATGAAGGCGGAAATGAAGTGCACTCCTAGTCAACAAATAAAGATAAACAAATAAACATTCTATATACATAGAACTAACTGAATTTTCTGCCGTTAATTATGTAAGAAGCAGTGTCATTGCAGGGGTACCTGGCTGACACCACCTCTCGCTCAGGCAGTATCGGCCTGAATTAACAGCTTAGAAGACGCAGTCACAGAGATAACATGGACGGAGAAAGGAAGCTGGCCTAAAACGCAGCCGTCCATGTCCAAAGACACTGCAAGTGTAGTTCTCTTTCTGTCGTTCTTATTTCATTTATTTCTCTCTGCACAATGCC
Organism: Eumaeus atala; assembly: GCA_017140195.1. Taxonomy (NCBI): domain Eukaryota; kingdom Metazoa; phylum Arthropoda; class Insecta; order Lepidoptera; family Lycaenidae; genus Eumaeus; species Eumaeus atala. The sequence goes on along the minus strand of JAFELO010000097.1, from coordinate 485,333 downwards.
TATGCGAGAATGGTTTGAAAGGATAATATAGTTTTTTACATCTTCCTTCTATTTTAACTAAGGCGAACACTCACCATCATAATGTATCAGCATTTCGTCTGGTTTGGTACGTACCAGTATATAAACACGTGCCAGTCAGCCAATATTGGTACTAATTGAGTCAGTAAAAATAATGGTGTGTGATAGTCAGCGCTGACAATATACCGTTTACGTTATGTTTGTCTCAGCCTTTTTTTAGTTTTTCGAATCATTTAGAAGTCCCCGCCGATCTTGTGTAAATCAGCCCTTATAACCGATACACAAAAATTTTAAAAAGACTACAAATAACTGTACCTGAGTAAGTACTTAAATAAGATTGCTACTAAACTGTACTGACATAAACACTTGAGTACCTAAATGTAATAAATTTATATGCTATAAACCAGGGGTGGTCAACCAGTTTATCGCGGTTTGAGTTCCAGTCGATCGTTGTAAAGCAAAGATCTTCGCTTTACCGATAAATTTTCAGAGGAACTCCACTATTAATTTAAATACTATATACTTATAAGAAAACAACCGGATACTTCAGAAAGAAGACAGAAGACTTCGTCTGCTGATTTACAACTTTATAATAAAAGAGCACGGTCCTGGGGTGTAGGCAGAAGCAAAAACTTGAAAAAATTAAAAACTTGAAAACATGCTTAAATGCGAAATATGTTTTACTTCAAAATAATTTTCAATATATTGAGCAGCCTAGCCGTACCTACGAGTATACTACTTACTGTCTACAATGAACACTTCCGTAATACTTTAAAATAAGTTCTCTCATATTTTAATATAAAAGATGGCGCTACATGTGGCGTCGGTAACACGTAACAAGGATGTAAGAAAATACGCCTAAAGAAGATTTGTGAAGTAGAGGTATACAGTACATAATTGAAATTCCAAAAGTTTATCAGTCAAAGGTAGATCTTGGCTGTATCATGTTGGCCACGCCTCTTATAAACACGAATGCTTGCGGCTTACGCTAAATTATACGTTCCTTTTGGAATTATATCCATCCTATAACTCTAGTTGGTGCTCCAAACACTGGGTCTAAAGCACAAGGGCTCTCTACACTCTCAAGAGCCTTTCTTACTCGTCTTCATCCAATCTTTACGATTAATTGAGTGGGCTGAAAAGGAAACTTCCCCAAATTGGCTACCGACCATATCCAATTTTATCGTTCTGAAGTGTTTACTTATTTTCCGTTTCATGTGAATCTTCGTTAGGCATTTCAAGCTCTGGAGAATTGTGATTCGGTTCTATATGTAATATTCTCTTTCCTAATTTTATTTTATTTTGAAATTCTATCTGCAAACAATATGACCGTAAGTGGCTTGTATGAGAGGTAGCTGGTGCATGCTGCAGTAGAATGTCTACGACTGGGTAGGCATCCATCGCTCACACAATATCGTCATAAAGGATACTTTAGCTGATAAGCTATACTGTCATTTTGGTATATTGAAGGGAAGTAAGAATCCCCACCACGGACAAGCCTTATCGTGGCGGCGGGCCCCAGTAGCCTGGGGTGAACTTTGTGTGAAGCCAATTGAACCGGCTCTTCGTACCCCACTTATAAGAAGAAAGGACTAAGGTGCAGGAGCAGAAGGCGCTTTTGCGCACGGGGTAATGGGCGAGGATGCGAAACTTACCACTATGGGAGAGTGCAATGGCACAGTTCCATAGTTGATGAGGTTGTCCCTTGGTGTGAGGCAACCCCTATGTGGAGTAGGCGTCGATCCCTTAGGTGACTGACGAGCATAGTCGTCAAAGTGCTGAAATGTTTTGTAGTTCCGGGGAAACTAACCAAAGGCGGCAATGATGGCAATCTCAGTGGTTTCTGTAGGTATTCAGCACTATAGTTTGCCGTGAGTCCCACACGCAACAGGACCCCACCAAGGGCCGGTGATGGTGCGTAAATGCGTGTACGTGCGTCAACAAAACAAAACGACCGAATGTGGATAACACACCTGTATAAAAATTATGCCAATGTGTGTACGCGTCTGCGGTGAGGATATTAACGATACATCGATATTTGAAAATATCCATATATCCTTCGTAAATATTGACATGCAAAATAACATGATTTTGCATATTTTGTAAACCCACCAAAATAGATACATAAATATAGTAATTTTACCATGAGCAATAGTAAAATAAAATAAAATAGCATGATAGTAAACAAATATATTTTACGTTAAATTGAATCAGCATTTGATTTTTTTTTTTAATAAAACACAAAGTTGTACCTTCATCCTCCAAGAAAATATTTTGCACCAATGAATGAAATATTCCTTATTGTACACAACACAAATCGTTTCTATACAGTTGTGTATAGTAATATAACAGGCCACTGCCAAAACTTAATTACCTTCCAACTACATACAATAAAGCATTTTACAATTTGTTGGTTAAGCTTTAGTAACATTTCATCTCGAGCGTTTTAGTGCTACTAAAGTCACATCTCAGGTTATTCAGTATAAATCTAGCCTTTAATCATATATAATTTTAATAATAATATATGTGGACTTATCACACCACGTTTGTCTAGTCCTGTAGTAAGTACACAAGTCCCTATTGTAATGCAACGGGAATATATTTAATTCATTTTTTAACTATTTAAGATTTTTATTATACGTATAATACATATGTAAACATCCATGACAAAGGGCGGGATTTGAACCCGCGATCTCTGATATAACACGTGGACTAATCGCCACGTCACTAACTGTGCCGGCCGGTCGTCAAATCATAACTTACTACGTATATAGGTTGGGCTGAAGGTAAGTTAACATTCAAATCATTTTTTAGAAGGCGATGCTATTGCATTTACCATAACAGTTCATCGAACTAAAACCATGAAGTAGGATAGACGCTGAATGGATAGAAAGGGCTGCCGGTATTTTAGTGCTTTGGTACCCTAGGACCTCAACGAAGCACCTACTGCGTACACGAGCACTATCACAACAACAAATTTCCTCTAGAAATTTTTGCGCTAATTAACATGTGTGACTAAATGTCTAAAGCTTTAACTTTTTAGCAAGATTATAACAAAACTACTTTAACGGATTTTATTGCGCTTTATTAACCATTCTACGATCCCAACGCTTCAGATGCTACAGCTACCCATGGTCTCGGGTGGACAGAGGTGACAAATGTCCTGACGTCATAAATATGGATCAGATCCGAAATAAAAATTTATCTATTTATTAATATTACAATATAACATTTGCGCGGACCTAAGATTTCTTTTTAGCAACAGTTACTGCCATGCTGCAACGCATTTAAAAAGGCCGGTACGCCCGGGTATACCTATCCGGACGTACCTCACGCTTACATAAATTGCTCCGTAGTGTCAGCTACGCTGTATTGTTTCGTGGTTTTCGAGTTCCCAGTGGCGCACGAGAGGGAGAGGATATGCATTACAGAAAAACATAGGAACATACGAACGGACACATGGATGGGGACAAACGGATATGACGAAACTATAAGGGTTTCTGCTTTTTGCCATTTGGCTATAAATTCCTAATAATATGAGATGTCTTTGTGTCTATAAGTTTCATCCATAGTCACCATAAAGGCTCTGATTGTTTTTTGTCCCTTTATAGAAAAAATACCCGACTCACACTCGGCCCAGTTCAAGCACAGCAGACAAATTTTCAGTTCGTTAAGCATATCATTTTGACGGAATATACAAAAACAATTGAAAAACATGTAACGATATAAATATGTTACGTTTGTTTTCCTCCTCCACAAAGGCTAACGATTTGAAATTTGGCACAATTTTAGATTTCGCTGGCACGCATCTAGCTTGGGCAGTGGGGATTTGGAAAATAGTTTATTTTTGTCAAAGAAACTGTACATGAGCACGTAACACGTACTGAATTTTGTGTAGAGGTAGGCACTTGTTTTATCTATCTAAAAATCTAATATCATTTAGCAAATAATAAAGCAGAGTGCCCACATGTTGTCTGTAAGTGATCGATGAAACCTACTGAACAAATTTTCATGCAGATTTCCCTTCAGGATAGAGCGATTCCCGAGGAAGCTTTTTGTGTTCCTACAGTTTTTATCAGGGCTGGATCGCCGCACTTATTGTGAAACAAAGTTCCCAAAATCTACTGAACGGATATTCTAGCATATTTCATACATGGATAGAGCGACAGCCGAGGAAGGTTTAATATGTAATTTGGCCCCTATTATTCACTGGCAAATCCAGGGCACATTGCTAGTACTTATTATAAAACAAAGTCCCAAAACCTATCTGTCTGTGTATAATTGATTTTCTCTAAATCTACTGAAAGAGTTTCATGTTGCTTTCGCCAATACCCGAGGAAGGTTTGTGTATATAATTTGATAGAGTAGCAATCCGGAGAGTGTTCTTCACGGGCGAAGCCGGGACTGTTCGCTTGCTTACAGTAAAATAAAAATTGTGAGTGACAGCTCCAACTCACGATTGAGCTCATTAAGAACGAACATGGTTCCGAAGTGAAATGTGCGCAAGAGACGTAAACGAAATCAGCTCAGTAAAGGCTGACCGTGATATATTTCACAACATTTACTACTCATATATTTTCATACTGCATTCCTTAAATTTCGTTTCTTGAGGAGTAAAATCAATATAAAAATGTTTGCTGGGACACACAAACAGAAGTGAATCTCCAATGGAATTAACGTGAATAGTATTAGAGACCACATTCAACACCAGCAACGTTTCGTGTACCCCACGTGGACTAACGCTTTTTTCGTGGCAAAAAAACGTAATATAAATAAGTTTGACTTCAAAACGACACAAACTTGGCTAGTAGAGGGCAATATGTAAAGGCATATATCATGATGATATCGAGGACTTTCCAAACGAATGGAAGATACGCTCTGTGATCGGTATTCACAAGCCAGGCCAGCCTAGAAACCTGCCCATAAGCTGCCGTCCAGTAAGTCTTGTCTTGTTCGTTGGTTAAGCTCTAGGACAGGATTCTTGCCAAACAAGATGTAGTAAGGGGATATAAAATTATAATCTAATATCATTATAATATAGTGTAGTAAAAAAAGGAAACGACAAAAACACATTTTTCACCCCATTTCCGTAATAGACAGAGAGAACGGGGCGCCACATATAACGATCCTTATATACCTGCCCTGTTTATTTATAACTTTTTTTATACTAACACGCCGGTTGCGACGAATTTTGATCTGATAATTGTATATCCATTTATAAGTATCCCGTATTAGTAGGGTTAATACTACTTTGCAGGACAAAGGCTACTGGTATGTCCTTATTGAAGGAATCACAGTGCAGAGATATGTAAATGAATATTTAATCACTAGAGCTTACAATATTACTATTACATTACGACATGACGTGGTGTATTGTCGAAGCCAATACACCACGTCGTTATGTTACCTTACTCCCGATATCTCTGCTCCGTGATGCCTTTAACAAGGAGAAACCAACAACATTTGTCCATGAAAGTAGTATCAACCCCACTACTGCGGGATACTACATTTCTCACTCCCTTAATGCAAACACGCCGGTAGCGAAGCTTTGACCATGAAATACCTATCTAGTAGAATAGTAGGGCCGTGGTTAATTGCAGTCGAATTAGGTCGGCATGACTGAGAAGGTTCATTTCGCTCACGTGATACCGATGTGAATTGACAGCTATGCTGTAGCGCTTCGTGCGGTGTGAGGCTTTCGTCATCTTTTTACCTCGCTCCAATGGGCCACCGGCTACTCGCAAACTGCACGAAAAGCGACACCGAAGAAGTCACTGTACGCCGATGTCATGGGAGCGAAAAATAACTTCCCGGTCATGCCGTCTCAATTCCGATGCCGTGCTGCAATGCATTACCTGATATCACGATCATCATTCGCCTTCCTCGGTTCCGCCACACTCATAACTCTCTTCGTACTAATACGTCGGTTGCTCTCACTGGAAGAATCTTAACTCTGCTTTGGGACTGAACTCGGTAAATCTAAATTAATGAAGAGGCTCTTGCTGCATTGCTGTCGCATCGGGCCTGACCTACCGGGGAGGTCTCCTCTCACTCACACAATATCGACTTAAGCGTGACACGGCTTGCGAGTATCCAGTGCATCATTGGAGGGGAGAACGGAAGGAGGACAGCACGTCTGTCATTGTACATTAAAAATAATTCTATAAGTATAATAATATTTTTTTTGACCTCGGTCAAAAAATCAAGAGTCTGAGACAAAGCAATTTTCAGGGTTTAGCAAAATTATTTTGCAATTTAAACATTCCGTTCAGAATTGCTCACATTCAATTTTAGAACGGGTCGTTTTTGGGTAGATTCCATAAATACTTATGTAAAGTGTTCAGGAAAACCGCAATATTGACAATTTTGTAACGGGCTTTTCTAACAAGAAATACCGTGGTCAGGATTTGGTAACATATAAAATTCTCAATGCTTTCTTGAATATACAAAGTAGTCGTTTTACATTTTACTAGACACTTACAGATCGCAAGAAACTCGAAACCACAGCATCAGCGGGTGCTACCTTCCCGGCCGTGTCGGATTAATTCGGTTGCAATACAGCAATATGATAGAAGAGGTAGTGCCATACATGGTGCATACTACATTCATACATCACATACACACAGAGTACATCTTCCTATGCAACGGAATTGGGCCGACACGACCGGGGAAGTATCTCCCACTCACTTGATACCTGCGTAAAATGACAGCGTCGCTGTCGCATTTCTTGTGGTTTGTGTGTAGCCGGTGGACCATTGGGGGGGAGGATGATAAGTGGTTTAACAATTTTGCGAATGTCCATGGGCGTCGGTAGTTATCAACGCGCTCTCATTATCGTTTGCCCCCTTATACTATAAAAAAACAGCGTCCCTCCTCTTACTAAATAAATGTGGGATACATTTATTAGCATATATAGCAATACATATTTATTACACGATCAAGTTTGAGGTGGATGTTGAATGGTAAAGGACTGTTTCGGCTTCGAAGTCTTCGTTTAGCGTCGTAATAGACGTCTTAAACGTTCTTAGTCATGCAGAGCCATTTGTGTTCCACAAAGCAATTTCAGGCGACACCACGTAAACAGTAGTCTGCTTCAAAAGAATTTAATCTATCTCTTACAATAAAATTAATTTTACGCATTTTGTTGTGGTTTATTGAATTAGCCTAACTAACGAGCTATGTAACAAACGATTGGATATACCTGATAAGTTTTATATCACTCATAGTCACGGGACTATGGGTGATATAAAACTTATCAGGCTAGAAAGCTTAAATTATTAAGTAAACCGCGACAAAATCCGTAATATAAGAACAACAGTTTTTGTGACTCGATTTTTTAACTTAACTTAAAATCTTACCTTAACTTTAAAACTCCACACTCGAAAACTTTGAGCTCATTGCACTATAATGCTGTTGGGGTTGACGGAATCTCCCTGGAGATGTTGTTGTCTGCGATTCCAAGCTTGCTGAAAATAGTAAACATATCTACAGCCACCAATACATTTCCCGTACCATGGCGGACAGCAACAGTAAGACCAATACCTAAGAAAGACGATATTATACATACAAAAGAATTGCGCCCCATTGCGTCTCTCGAAAATGCTAGAGAGAATAGTCTGTGATCAGGTGACAGAATATATAAATATGACCAATACACTAACACATCATACAGTCGGGATTCCGAAAACATCACAGCACAACCACAGTTTTGGCTGATGTGGTTGATAATATATTGATAGCGCAGGACAACGGTGGTGCAACTATTTTAGTTCTCTTAGACTATTAGCGCGCTTTTGACACAATAAACAGATCCCTACTATTAGTCAAATTAAAATACTATAGTTTTTGCCACAACACAATCGCATGGTTTTCGAGTTACTTAAATAAGCGGACGCAAGTTGTGGAAGTAAAGAACGACGATGATTCTACGTCGAGGTCAAAACCGAGTTTCGTAAACAGGTGCGTCCCCCAATGCTCAATTATTGGCCCACTATTACTGGCTCTTTACTGCGTAAATATTGCACATTACATAAAGTATTGCAGATGGTACTCAACTCCGATAAAACAAAATATCAGATTTTCGACACTAGGAGACAAATTGACAGAACACTACTGAACATGCCTACAATAAACATTGAAAATGAATCGATTGAGTGAGTAGCAGTAGCACGTAATTTAGGAGCACTTATAGATGCAAAACTTGGTTTGAACGACAAATCATCACCACAGCCCGTAATTGTTTTTATAAATTAAAAGTACTGTATCGAGTTAGAAGTTCTATATCAAGTCAAATTCGAATTAAATTGTATGAGACACTAATTCCTTGGAAGTTGAATTATGCCGATGCAGTAATTGGGCCGTGTCTCCTTACGCGGTCAAAAAACCTGATAAAAAAAAGTGCAATATGCATGCGCCCGTAATTATTTCGACATCTCACCGAGAGAACATGCTTCACTTCATATATAAACAATGCAAATATGCTATGAATGGAACACAGGAGGCATGTTCATTTAGCAACTTTGCTCTTCGATGTGATAAAGTTCAAAACACCTTCATATCTATATAGCAAGCTGCTAAGGTCTCGAGATAAGCAGCATAACTACTATACGAGAGCAGCGAAAGACATGCTTGTATCCCATCTCCATCGCACCGCGGCGTTCAGAGGTAACATTAGGTACTCAGCCACCAAATGTTGGAATAACCTGCCACCTCCAACACGGACATCACAAATCATAAAAAAATATAATACTAAGGTAAAGGCTTACCTGTTCGAACTGCAAACATCCTCTTGAGTACAGCTGGTTGCGATGAGAATTGTAAGAAGTGAGGTACTTGTTTGCTGTGTTATGTAGCATTTTCAGTCGGATCTCAAGTAGATTAATTAAATGTACAATAATGTTATTAAAATATAATTTGCACGCAAGGCCACGTAAACAATGTATGTGTATGCTATATCTGTTGTATGAATGAACATGTAAATGTATATTTATACCTGTGTATGTGTGTGTATGTATACATCTGTATATATGTATGTATGTATTGTATATAAAAAATTATTTTGTCTATTAAAACTGTCACTGTTTCCACTCCCCTTCCAATTTCCAACAGGATGCCACAGAATATCGGTGTTGATATATATCCATATGGTATATCCAACCTCCAAGCCGAGTGACACTCCTAAACAATGCAAAGCACTTGTCTAAGTACATACTAAGTCGCATTTTTTCCTCTCCCTGTTTTCTTTTAGTTTATTGATATCTTTTTTGTAGATTATATTTTGTGGAACCTTACTTAAATATGTCAAAATCTTGTTAATGTAACAAAACATTACTTTGCGCACAGCGAACTATGGTACGTATATTGTTCAACATCGTCAATCTATTGTTTGTATATTTTTTATTTCCATTAAATAAATCTATTCTGTATATTTATGTGTAAATTAGTCTTATTGTAAAGAGAATTGTAAATTCAAGGTATAAACAATTTACCGCTATGAAGATATTTAAACTGGTAATAACACCTTTTAATTTTTTTTACAATTTTTGATGTCTAACAGACTGTATTTTCCAAGAACATTCAAAGTAAAAAACAAGACAGTGATTTTTGAAATATACGCATAGATGATATAATCTATTGACGAGCTGTCTTAAGTTTTCGCGAATTGTAACGTTCGGCTAGTTAAGTAAATAAATAAACCGCGATATAATCCGTAACTACTTCTACTGTTTACTATAATATTTGACGAGCTTTCAAAAATGGGATTGGATATTAAATCAATTATCACAAGGATATTTGCTTTGGGTGGGTAACAGATTCGAACGGAGGTAAAGGGACTCGGGTCCACGAACGGAGATAAAGGGATCTATGAGAATAAACCTTCAATCCTCTCGCTAAAAGAAATTATAAATGTATTGATTTTTTTCAGTCCGTAAGTGTCTTTCTGCACGCCCCACCTGGCCCTGGATTAGGCTCAGACGATACAAAGCTGTGCACTCTCGACCTATGCATCATCATAGTAATTACGTGGATGTTCATGGGCGTCAGTAGTCGTAAAAGGGCTCACTTCGCTCGTTTGCCCCCTATTGTATAAAAAACACAAGTCCACCACTATTTATGGTGTGTCAAGCGTGGATGTCATTCGAAAACAACCAGCAGTAAAATAATTGTAACACTTGAGTGTACGTCGCTTCTTGGTGAAAATACGTAAAACGAAATGCGAAACTTTTTACGAATACGTTCGGCGCTTTAAAAATACTAACAAAATAAATTTGTATTTCCATGTCATTGTAACTTTAATAGACATGGCTAATTAAATTGGTAACTGAATTCTGAAACGTTGCACGTGTGAGGGAGACAGTATGATTTTCACACGAAGGCGTGCAACTTCGTACTTTGTGATTCGTAGTTAGGGCAGTATTTGGCTCTCGGTTCTAAGGGATGTACGCGCTTACTTCGCTCTACAAAATACGTTACTAACATTCATATATCGCGACTTTAAGTGAACAGTGTATTAAATAAGCGTATTATAGAATTTGTGTTAAAAATAAATTTAATACTAAATTTTTGATGTAAGTGATTAAAGACTGTACTTACTGAAAGCATTATAGTGTGGGACATTGTGTTTTCGTGACGATATTGTGGAAATATTAAAGTAGGCCGCATGATTGGTAAGTTAAATTCCATGTCCATGTCCATGTATTGTTTTGTACGACATTTTACCTTGTAGTGAAACCTTCTATGTTAAGTTAGAAAAATTTTGTACTCGACTGTTCGAATACTAGTGCTTTCAGTTCTGATATACAATTCTAACGCTTACATTTTATGACTCAACTATTTAAAATTAAGACAAATTTTTATAATAAAAAAATATGTGAAAAATGTGGTACATCTGAGTTAAGTTTGTATTAAGAGTTTTAAAATTATTGAATCATTGTTTTAAAATATTTTGGAATATTATGTTAGGTCCAACATTGGTCACTGCACACCTAAATTATTTTTTATAAGGTTTAAGGTATGGGGTACATACCTTAAACCTCGAACGTACTAATGTTGTTGTTCATTGTATATATATGTCTATCACAATATCAACTGCCTCGTAGTGTGGTGGTAAGCATGTTTAGCCACAGACGTGAGGTCGAGGATTCGATTCCCGGCTTGGACCATACAAATAGTCCTATTAGGATTTCTCAAGTTCTAATAAATATCCGGAATCAGGAAGTTTGCGGTTTTACACCCCTGTGCGTCGGAGAGCATGATAAGCCGTCGGTCCTGAGCACGATTGCCTTCCGGTCTATCATCCCCCCCTCCTCCCCAATGGGTCACTGGCTACTCACAAACCGCTCGAAACGCGACAGCGACGCTGTCCCTTTACGCCAGTATCAAGTAAGCGAGAGGTACTTCACCGGTCGTGCCGGCCCGATTCCGTCGTATAGGAGGACGTAGTGTCGTTGCGCACCACGCATGGCACTACCTCCTCCTATAGATATCCTAAATATATAAATATATAGTATATAAAATTAATGGTACATGCACATATAACACGAATAAGCACATAAGTCAGTTACTAAAAGTTCTACAACACTGTTCCAAAAATTATATATGACGAGCTGGTGCCCGTGAATTCGTTCGTGTGCTGCTTCGATTAAAAACATGGTATGGGGTACATACCTCATTAAGAAATAATTTTCGGTTTCTCAGCTACAATTAATGGCGGTTCTTTAGCAAAATAGTTATAGTGATGAGCTGGCCATGACCTGCGTAACTACATGGCATTTAAGAAACCAAGTTATATTTTTAGATGAAAATAAGGAAAGTCTTATTCCCTTGAGCACGAACTAGAATGTTAAATCACTTTTTCATATTCCATATTCAATATTTTCTTCTAGTATCTTTTTTATGCTGTAAATTGTAATCTGTAAATAGATCCGTAAAAAAGTGTGTTTGGGCATTAACTATTTTAAAAAATAATAATAATAGGTTGATAAGGAAACGATAGTAGAGAAAAAAAATGTCTGTTTGTGTACTTATCTGCTTGTACACGCTCTTTCTCCCTCTTCTCCGGAATTGATGGACGGATTCGAACGGATGTTTTTGTTGTAAAAATAATAACCCTTGGCCATAAATAATGTAAATTTTGTTTCAAAAACTGCAACATCTGACATTTCTTTACAGTATAGGGGGACAAACGAGAAATCGGATCCTTTCAACGACAACCGACGACCATGAAAATCAGCATAATTATATCGATGCCTAGCCCTCCTTATCACCCCACCCCCCCTCAATATGCTACCGGATGTAGAACCTTCAAGGAAAAAAACTATTACTTTTAATCGAAGAAGTACACGAACAAAGTCGCGGGCATCAGTTCGTCACATATAATTTGTTGTAAATTTGTTATGTAACCTTTAGAAACTGCCTTATGTTCTTATTCGGGCTATATGTGCATGTACCATTAATTTTATATAATATACGTATACCGCAGAGCTTGAAGACAAAAGTCTTCAACCAATGTGTACTCCCCGTGATGACCTGCGGGGCCGAAACATGGACTCTTAATTTAGGATTGGTCCGCAAGTTTGCAGTAGCTCAATGGGCTATTGAACGTGATATGTTGGGTGTTTCTTTGTCCGATAGAAGTCGTAATGAATTCATAAGGCAAGGAGAACTAAAGTATCCGACATCACGTTTAGGATAAGCTCGCAAAAGTGGCAATGAGATGGTCACACACTCAAAAGAACAGATATCGGATGGGCCAGTAAGATTCAGGATTGGAGGCCGAGTTTAGGAAAACGAAATGTTAGTCGACCGTTCATCAGGTGGGAAGACGATCTCCGTGCCGGTCCGGGATGGATACGAGTAGCAGGAGATCGGTCGTCTTGGCGTTCATTGAAAGGGACCTATCTCCAACAGTGGACCGACAAGAGCTGACAGTAATAATGGTACATATAAATAATAATGTCGTCACAACCGGATATCGGCTACAGCGGCCGTTTCTAGGAGAAGAGCCATCTACGCGGGACATATTATAGTGCACGATTATAAAGACACAAGTGCGCTCCCAATTCCCTCAGTCTCGTATTCCGATGGGAAGGATAACCGACACGATCGGAGAGAAATCTGGGGAGGACCGACGGCTAAACGTGCTCTCAGCATCGGGGGTGTAACACCGCCAACTTTGTAACTCCAGAAAATTCTTAGAATTTGACAAATTCTAATAGCACTTTTTGTATGGTCCAACCCGGGAATCGAATCCGGGACCCCACGTCTGTGGCTGATTTACCAATACACTACGAGGCAGTTAATATTGTGATATGCATATACAAACTATGAACCTATCACATACGTCCCTTCGAAGGTTGCTAATTATTTTTAAAGCATAAGGAGACATTTTTTATAGTATGGGAAGATAAACGAGAAATCATAACTATTATGCCGACGCGTTGCCCTCCTTCTCACATTCACCCCCAATGGGCTACCGACTACTCAATAACCACACGAAACGCAACACCATAGATATCACTTTACGGCGGCATCAAGTGAGCCAGAGCTCCCCGGTCGTGCCGGCTCATTTCCGCTGCACTAACTCTTTTTAACATGTACGAGACAGCGATAGGATATGCGAGATGCTAGGGCGTTTTGAGGACTACGGAGGCTAAGAAACATCCACATAATTGATATGATGTGCAGATGCGGAGGGAAACAAGTCCTCTTTCCTCCTTCTCTCTAATGAACCACTCACAGCTCACAAACCACACAAAACGCGACGGTGTAATTATAATTTGACGGTGGTATCAAGTAAGCGAGAGATAAGTAACTCTTTGGCCGTGACGCATTACCACTTACTATGATCGAAAATGGCCATGATGTTGTATGGTTTGTGAATTTCCGGTGACCCATTGGACGGGAGGAAGAACGGACGCATCACATATCCTTAACAATTATGCAGATGTTTATGCCCGTCAGTAGTAGCGTTATATAAGAAGAGCGAATTATTTATTTTAAATTGTTCATAATATTTGATCAATAGTGGATGAGTTTGGAAATATGTGTAAAAAAATATTTACAAGTGTGAGTATAAGTAAAACCAACTCAGACATCCGAACCGAAAGACTAATTGAATTACTCGCAGTTTGTCCAAAGCAAACCCACCTGAAAGGTTTTGGGAGGCGACTGAGCGAGGAACTTCTTGAATAATTCAAAAAATTATCGTACGCCCGCGGCGCCTTCCTAATACCTTTGCACCTGTTATTTGCAACTTTTTCTTCATTGTTCTAATAATTTTTAATTTGTCACAAAAATTTCTAAGTGTCTATTCATTTTCTGTGATTTTTTTTTTATTAAATTTGCGGGCATATGTACGCATTTCATACGAAGTGAACGAAAACCATAAATTCTACGCCGCACTATGTAAGGGTGTGCTAAAAAAAATACAGGTATTTGTTTTATATTTCCAAATATGCACGGGGAAAATGCGGAACCGTGTTATAGTAAGCCCGATTATTAGTTTTCATAGGGATTTAGACACTCTTGTCAATCTGTTCTGCCGTTGCTGGCTACTGACAAAAAAGCAATGCGTATTTTAGAGTACGGGAGGGCCGTATAGTATAAACGAGTTATAGGAGCCTTGTGAAGACTGAAGATGCCCATCATCCTCATTATTGTAAGCAGATGGGTTGTCCCTCTTCCCCTCAATGGGCTACTCACAAACCGCACGAAAAGCGATGGCATAGCTGTAGCTTTACTGCGGTTATGCATGTCGGGACTAGCTCCTATTGGATGCTTTTAGGCAATATCGGGGCGTTTTAAATATATCTGTAAGCTGGAAATATTAGTCGACTCCAAACTTATCTCTATCTAAATCTTATCTAAAGTTATCTCTATCTATCCATAAGAATATATCCATAGGAAGAGAAATACGACATAGGAGGGGGCAGTGCCTTGCATAGTACATGACACTGCATACTCCTATGCAGCGGAATTAGGCGACCGTATCTACGGTCGCCTAATTCCGCTGCAAAGGAGTAGTACGCAGGTATTAAGTGAGCGACAGGTACATCTGTACCTGTCGCTCACTTAATACCTGCGTAAGGTGACAACGTCGCTGTCTCGTTTCGTGCGGTTTGTAAGTAGCCGGTGGCCCATTGGGGGAGCGTGATAGGAGGAAAAAACATCTGCATAACAGTCATGGGAATGTCCATAGGCGTCGGCAGTCATGAAAAGGCTCCGATTGCTCGCTTACACCCTTATGTTCTAAGAAAAATGGAACCCCTGATCCTGCATTATGTACTAACAATAATAATCTGTAGACTCACCACACCACAATACCGTAGCCCTGGGCTAAATACCTTAAGGACTTGTGTTACACGTATTTAATTTTAAAATTGGCAATCGGCTGGTCACATGCTCAGAAGATCGGATGGCAGAGGGGCCAGTAAGGTTCAGGACTGGAGGCCACGTTCAGGAAAACGAAGTGTTTCTCTACCGTTCGCCAGGCGGGAAGACGATCTCCGTGCAGTAGCTGGTCCAGAATGGATGCGAGTAGCAGGACATCGGTCGTCTTGGCGTTCATAGAAAGAGGTAATGGAACGATCCCCGCCATGGTTCAAGCCTTGTCGTGGCGGTGGGGCTCTGTAGCCTGGGGTGATTCGAGACACTTCGGGTGAAGCTAATAGTACTGTGAAGGGGGCTGTTCTTTGTACCCCCTTTTAAGAGGAGGGGACTAAACTGCAGGAAGTGGAGGCGCTTTTTGTACCCTCTTTTAAGAAAAGGGGACAATTGCGCACTGGGCAAGGGGCGAGGACGGGGACCTCACCCCCAAAGTAGGTGGGGTTGTCCTGTAGCGCGGGATAAACCCATATGTGAAGGTGGAGTCGGTCCCTAAGGGGACTGACTAGCCGTTGAGGCGCCCCGATGATTTGTTGTTCCGGGGCACCTCAACAAAAGCGGCACTGATGGCTCTCTCGGTGGTTTTTATGGGTGTTCGGCACTATAATATGCCACGACTCCCACACACAACTGGAACCAATCTAGTGTCAGTGACGGCGCGTAAGTTCATTACCCCGCGTCAACAAGAAAGAGGCAGTAGAACGATGAGGGCTGATAATTATGATATTTAGTTTTCATAAATTTAAGCAATAAAAATTTTATATATTAAAGAATACTACAATAGAATACCTATTACTACTACACATATTAGCATCCATGAGCCAAAGAAGGGAGGATTTAAACCCGCGGTCTCTGGCGTAATGCACTCGGCGTACCCTTACATCACCACAGCGCCGATTGGTTGTTGATATCATATGCCTCCCAATTGACCATTTGGATTTTTATTCGTGGGATATTCAAAGGGTTTTTATGCCATTTAGTAAGAGGTAGTGTCGTGCAGCATTCCTACCAATTTGTCCAGATACGACCAGAAAAACTCTCGTTCGCATAATACTGTCATAAACGTATGGCTATGCTGCCATGTTTCATGCGATTGCCGAATTTTCTACGACCCATTGAGGAGAGGAGAGAGGGAAACGTGTAAACGTAAGTATGTGGATATCTATGGGGTCCACAGTTGGTATAAGGCTCATTCTCCTACTTATGATCCCCCTTATTCCAATGTAGGAAGAAAATTTCGTGCACCCCCATTAATATGTCCCGCACGTCCCAATGTGTGAATTGGCATAGTCAAAGTTTGCATACACGCACTCACATCAACAATATAAACAGATTTCCGATCCGCAACATTTCTTATGGATTTCGCAAACGTATTTGTAAGAATTTAAGATAATTTGTTATTAATAATATGAGATGTTTTAAAGGAAATACTTTTGCTAATATAACAACAACAACAAGCCATTACGCCAGTTCTCTGTTAGGGTTGGCAGAGACAACGGAGCGCGAAATATGATATGTAATTTGCTAATATAGAAAAAGGCTGGCATGTGTTACTTGGTTCGGCTTTTTATTGTTGACGCGGGAAGGTGCATTTACGCCATCACCAGCCCTGCGTGGGGTCTAGTGGTGTGTGGGGTTCGCGCTACATTATATTGCCTAAAACCAACAAATACGACCGAGAGTCGCATCAGTGGCGGCATTGGTCACGAGCCCCAGAACTGCAAATCATCAGGGCACCTCGACGGTTAGTCAGTCTCTAAGACGTCCCACCTGTGAAGGTGGTATCCCACGGTGATGTCACGCACCTCAGGATAGCCCCGCCAAAGTTTGGGATGTGGTGAGGTTCCATCCTCGCAATTTGCCCATGCACGAAAGCGCCTCCCCTCCTCTTGGTCTTTTGTACGCACTTTACTACACAGGGGTACTAAGGACGACTCCTCCTCCTGCTATGTACCCTCTTCTTATAAGAGGGATACTAGGAGCAGCCCCCTCGTTTCAATTGGTTTCGCCCAGGGTGTCTCGGTTCACCCCAAGCTAGCCTGAACCAGGGACTTGTTTCGGCCAGCCTGGTATAAGTAAGAAATAGTGCCAATAAGGGTTATCCAGTGTGATAAACCAGCGTAAAGATATAAATTAGCATAATTGAATACAAAACAAAAAAATATACAAATTCTTTTATGTGGCTACATCAGAAAGAGGGTTCTACTTATCGACTACTTAAGTAGCACTGAGCAATTTTCTACAGGTACAGCTATCTCATTCTACTTATACTCGTTCTAAACCAATATAGTACCAGTAAGAGAATAAACTATCAAATCGCCGCCTTTTCATCACTACCGAGTCCAAAGACGTAATTATTGGCGTCACTATGGTGCAGTGCTAATGTATGCGGATAGGAAAGCCAAGCACGATACAGTAGAAGTCGCGGGCTCGAATCCCATGGATGTTTGTCTATGTATTTATAGAATTCCAATCTTAGATTTATGTGAGGTAAAAATAATGTTACGTATACTTTCGTCGTCTAGCACCTGTAATACAAGTCCTTAAGGTCCTTAACCTCAGGGCTAACGTGGTGTGATAAGTTTGCAGATTATAATTATGACTTTGCCGATGTGTTGGCCTTCATCTCTTTTGCCACCAATACCGCACGAGACGCGACCGTTTAGCTGGTAATTTGCCGTGGTATCATGCCAGGAGGTACCATCCCGTTGCAGCAGTGGTAGGCGTCCACCGACGCCCATTAACATCCGCATTATTGACATGGAGTTGCGTTGCCTTCCTTTACTCCTCCTTTTCATCAACCCGGCCACCGGCTACTCACAAACTACCCGCAACTCGACAGCATAGCCGAGTATACGCTAATATTATGTGTGCGAGAGGTACTTGCCCGGTCGTGCCGGCCAAATTCGGTTGTAATGCAGCATATCTCTATCTGATATTAGAACTTCGCATCCTTGCTTACTTCGGCTTAATATAAACCACAAACGTAGCGTAAATGAAAAGTTGGCGTTCCTCCCGCGATACTACACGTTTATATTTCTTTCCTTTATACAGCCGTAGCCCTGTAACTGGCCAGTAATTTCTTTCCACTCTCCAAAATTAATTCCCTGTTAAATGGCAACAATAAAGGAAATTGCAATAAAGAATCCTCTTTATTTTTTCGCACACCTATGGCAGGTGCTTTTCAAAATGAAACCATAACAATTTTTGAGGTGTAGCTATTGTCCCATAAATACAGGGACAAAAATTTACTTACTCATGCTTAAAATATACTTTGTCTGTCCTTAGATACTGTTAAAATTGTAAATAAAAGATATTACGTATGAATTTGGAATCTGTCATTTTTATTTGCGGATGAGAAAAAATGTATAATTGAGCAAAATTTTAACTATGCTCGAAGCTCTAAGGAAGCTTTGAAATTAGTATACAGAGTGCAACGTGGCCATTATCCGACTTCAGTGATGCTTTGGGTGTTAAAAATGAAGAAGTGACTGAGCCATATTTTTGTGAAAAAGTTATCAAGACAGGCAAAAGTGTATCAACATACTATTCCTGGGAAGGTCGTTAAGCCCCTCAATATCCATGTTCAATAACCAAGTATGGTTCGTCCAGCTAGACTCGAGACCAGATCATAAACTTTGATCCACACAATCTTGGTTAAAAGGAACTTTCCGAAGTAGAGCGTAGCTGAAGACGACCCTTCATCTTCCCGATCTTAATCCGCTGGATTATAATTTATGATCGGTTTTAGAGAGTACAGCTTGCTCTAAACGTCATGATAATTTGGAGTTCCTAAAACAATCCATACGATTGGCAGTGAAGAATTTGCCCATGGGAAAGTGTGTGCTTCTATTTATGAATATTCTATTTATGAGTTATGACTCATCTGAAACTTTAAAGGACTGTATTGCACCTCGAATAAGGTTTTTATATTTTTATTAAAAAAATTTTTTTTTCTTTGTTACAATATTTATTGCAATACTAGATATACTTGTGATCGTCCAGCGGTTGAAATTCGATCCCAAATATAAAAAATCTATTTCAATAAAAAATCCGTTAACTTAGTAAGTAGTTAAGCCGACAATTGTGTACCTTAGTAAAACATTTATGTAATAAAACAATTATTTGTAGACATCGTAGTGGGTATATTGTTCTCTATAATCTGAAACTATATTTGCTGGAAAATGGAATGGAATTTTTCATCTTCACATATTAATATATGGACAGTAAGCAATAAACGGAAGAAGGCTGATGACTACTAAAGTCTAATTCAGCTTCCTCTAAACAGAGTACGTCTCATTACGTCTAAATCTATGGCTTATACATAGGGTTGACAAGATTGACGTTTAGACGCGTTCAATCCACATTCGATTTGATTGCGTTTAGCTAATCCTCACCTGTTTAATTCTACTTATGATGATCACTAAAATTATGGCGCCTTAATCAAATTTCTGCTACAGAGGCCTTATTATACACATGTGCTTACGCACACAATTGCACACTCTATTCCATCAATCATATATATTTATGGGATGGCAATCCGTTGATCCGAGAGGAATCAGGTGTAAGACTGAAAGGTAACTTCAAGATATGGGTGATAACGGATTTTTTACGTAACACCTCCAACTGCCTGAATCCGGAATGATTATAGAAAATCTAAAGACCCTGATAACATGTCGCCTCTTCTTTTACTAATATTAATATAAATATTCTAGTCTCTGTTAGTTCAAAAGCACCTCTGCGCCATTCAGCTACATATTGCATCACCGTTTCCAGGGCACGTAACTACTAAATCTGTTTAATGGTAGTTTACTAGGTATTTCATTACATAGACCCGACACAGGTCGTAACAACGATCAAACAATACACATTAGGCCTTTGATATAATAGAATTTGGATACCTTTAATTGTGCTCAACCCTTGGATTATCTCTGATAAGACGGCGATATAATATACCGGTTTTGTATAGAGTGTGTGCTATGTTATGTTAATTAAGAGGTTAATCATGCTTAAATACATGTTGTTCAAGAAACTACCTTTTTTAGCATAAAAACAGGTAAAATATGTTAAGTCTGGACCTGGCATGTTCTTTCATTTTACGTTACATAACTAATAGGATTCAAACCATCTTAACGGTACTGTAATTTTATTTAATTACCACACTTTACCTATAATAGTTCTGGGGTCATCTCTTTTCCTCCAGGCGGCTGAGGGCTTCCCCGTGGTTTCAGTGCGTGTTTACCACTAGCGAGATCAGGGTCTTCAAAAGGTTTCTTCTCATGAAAAAAATAACAGTAGGTATTACCATTCCAGCACGACTAGTCTACTAACTGCTAGTCGTGACGGCCTGTATCCTAGGTACTGTGTTGCTTACATTACACCTTCGGTTTATGAGTTACCGGTGGCCTTTTCGAGGGATGGAGTGAAGGTGATCAGCCATAGCACTACCACTCACATAGTACATAAACATAATACTGGCGTCGAAGTAATTTGCAGTTTATGGTTATATTATCTCTTATGTATTAAAATATAACCTAAAAGAGTATAATACAATAACTTAAAGTATAAGTGTAAGGTAGTGCTAAGTCTCATTGCAGCTGCTTTGGGCCGGCGGGACCGGGGAGGTAAAGTGACAGGTGACAGCTTCGATGGCTATTTTCTTGGGCCGACGTGACCTGCGCAAACAGTTGCTCAAAACCAGAAAAGTTTTTATAGAGTTCGCCAAACGTTTGACAGTACAATGGTAGACGTTCCCAACCTTACCTTTTGTCCAGTATACAAGAACAAACAATATTCCTCTTTTACGAGGGGTATACTTCGTAAAGAAGATGCCCACTCAGTTCAATTGGTTAAGCCCAATCAGTACAGTGGGAGGCAGAACATTAATATTCGCCTCAGGGCATGAGGACATTCAGTAGCCACTGATCCCCACCACCATGACAAGACTTAAAGGGACTAGCTACAGGAATGATTTGAAAAACTTCAACAGTTGACCCTAGTACTAAGCATATCCAGCAGTTTTATTCTAACTATTGATGACCACGCCGTAAACTTATTTACAAAAAATATGTTATTTTTAAGTTCACGTTTTAATTGAAGTAAAACCTTGGTGCTCTAAGTTTTTTGATCGATCTCTCGCATTACCTTATGCTGTAGCTCAGTGCTACGTACAACCATAAAGTTTGTCACCTGCTACGCCGACGTAGCATGTGCTAGTGTGGCAGATGACATACGTAGCACTTCTACAAAATGCTCAACTGGCCTTTGCATCCCTTCTCTGTAATGATATAAAGCTGAAGAGTTTTTTATTTGTGTGTGTCTTTGAACGCGCTTATTTCAGAAACTACCGCTTTTTTTGTATGAACGTGCTAATCCCAGGACCTACTGTCCCGAATCTAAAACTTATTTTCGTGTCCAATAGTTACTATATCTTCAAAAGCTATATGCCATTCAGTTACACAGGCAAAACCACATGGTCATGTCACGACGTTTGTTCGCGATGGACACCAAAACACCTGAATCAAATTTAATGAAATTTGGCATAAGTGTGTAATTTGGTCCATCGATATAAATATCACTCTCTTTCAATTTCAACAGTCACAACAACGGGTGATCAGCTAGAAATAAAAATATATTTATTTGTTGAAACATAGTACACAACATGGATATTAAACAATTAGTAAAGTCCCGCATGCTTCGCTAAAGTCAGAATCAGCCCGCAAAATTATAATTATTAAACTATGTTGTATTTCGTATTTCCGTGAGTCTAGTTATTATCATTCTGTTATATTTTTAAAATTAGCTGTTTACAAATATTGTTTTTGTAAGTCTAGTAGTTAGTTGTGTGATAATAATATGAAACGTCGCATAATTCTATCTGAATGTCTATTTTGATTGAAATTGAATGTCATTAATTAAATAATAAATAAAATAAAATAGAAAATAGAATCAAAATAGATTAGAAAAATAAAATTCATAATAATAATAGTAATATTAATTGAAGAAAAGGTAAGAAGAATTGTAAGAAAATTTATGGGCAAGGACCATGAAATCTAAATTCATATAGTAATCATATAATTTAAGTACTTGGCGTATCCCGTGCATCTAGTCTAATTCGTACCTCACTAGAAGAGTGTAAATAAATTCTCTAAAAACAATAACATTAATATATATTATTGATACTGTAATAACATTCACAACGAGATTGTATTAAAGTTAAACTCGCAACGTGGTTTAATAGAACAAAGCAATCTGTTGTACTGTGAGCTCGTGTCCAATGGTGGTGCGTAAGGATCAATGTTCAGTTTATTGTATTAAACGTGAATGCTATAAACTCATGTTTCATTGTCTCCACAATCCCGGTACGCTTGATACAATATTGAGGCGTATCGCTATATCCAGTTCACGGTAACGTAAGTCGGCTATAAGATTATGGATACGAAGCTATTTAGTTAAACAATAGTTATATACGGTTTTAGACCATATATATGTATAGAAAATCAAATATATATATACAACAAGTGTTACGTAGATGCTTCCTATGTAGTCATACAGTTATGACAGGTCCAATCCCACTAGGCTAACTTACAAAAGTTTAAGGGCAAAACTCCGATACTTAGGAATATCGGAGTTTTACCCAAAGTACACTAACATTTTATGTTACGTTGAAATATGTTAAAATATCAGTTCGATGATGTATATTTTTAAACATACGAGATCGTTCGAGACAGTCGAAAGATCGTTCGTCCTGGCGCTCATTGAATGCGGCCTACGTCCAGCAGCGGACCGAAAGTGGCTGATAATGATGATGAAATGTCATGAGTCATAACATATTGGACAGTATCACAATTTGTGTATCAATTAGGTTGCGTTAAGCATTGCGTGCGTGCCGCAGTGTGCGTATCGTTTTATTTATGTAAAGTAACTAAGTCACATTATATTAATTAAAATGTTAGGTTTGCACATATTCGCCGCATTCAAGTTAATCAAGTTTCAAAACTCCATTTTCGTAATTCTCTAAAAGTTGGATATACAGTACATATTAAACGTATGGTTCGATGGTTGAGTGTAGAAAATGGGATACAACTGTCTCTTATGCGTATCACATAAAATATTTGTATATTTTATTACAAAATATTGGAAATTTTGACAGTTATAAACCACACTGCAATATGGCAGCCTAAGTTTTCAGTCAGTTATACTTGAGTTACAGATGCCCTCTCTTATAATAGATCCATTAAAAAGGAAGACACATTTTCCTTTGCGGGTGTCGATGGGCTTTGGCAGATTTCATTCCACGCCCACTGCTGGACCTGGCCCTCCCCCTTAGAGGACGGCCACAAGCGACTTGCATGTAGCGGCTCCCCGCCACCTAAACCAAGTCGTCAATTCACCAGGTAGGAGTGGCCTCCAATACTCCATCTTCCGGTGCGCTGCCCCCTGTACTGCTGTAACCTTTCGGTTTTCGGATCTTCGAGCAAGGGCAGGTCGCTCATTGCTACCTTAGCATGTTGAATCGCAGATGATAGCTCAGAAGCTATGTCGGTAAATAAGAATATGCATTTATTCTTATAGCGCAAGGGGAAGAACCTGCTGTCAGTGCCTTTTGGTAACCACCGACGCCCATAAACATCAGCATAATATCTACATGTGGTCGCCTTCCTCTTTAACTTACAACGGGACACCGAAAACCCACAATCCACACTAACCTACGATATTAATTTGCACGGTACTTCCACGGACGAGTAGGCCCAATTTAGCTGTAATGAAGCATGGCACTACCTCCTACAAAGATGTGCCTATAAATTTTGCCACATCCATAATCCGTTATGATGATTGATCTCCAATGCCCCAAACACGCATTAGGGGACCTCAAACGCATTTTTTGTTTAAATTATCTGGTCTCGAAATTATGATAAATGATATATTATGAGGGAATTGTTTAGTTAAGATAAAAAAAAAATTCGTCGTCAAAGTCGAGAGTCATGATAATACGAATTCAGGTGAGTATTAAGAAATACATGTTTCCTAAATCTCAACTTAACTACAAGCGCCCTGCGGTTTCATCCACGCAATCCGCCTACACCTCCGATATTTGTGATAGCACTGTTGTATATATAATCACCAGGTGGGAAGACAATCTCCGTGCAGTAACCGGTCCGGGATGGATAGATGGAGTAGCAGGAGATCCGTCGCCTTGGCCTTAATTGAAAGAAGCCTATCTCCTGCCTAAAAAAAAGCCTATGTCCAGCAGTCGGTCCACTGCTGGACATAGGCTTCTTTCAAATAAGGGCTGATAATGATGACGATGATGATACTACACCTTATTTTAGGTGTTTATTGTAGTGCCATGCTGTATTGCAGCAGAATCAGGCCGATCAGGGAAGAAGTTTTCATGCATCTGCATTAGTAATCAGTCCACCGGCGTCGATATTTATCAAAAGGCACCAATTTCTCTTTTGCCCCACTATGCTATAAAAAGTCTATAAACCCCGGACAGGACACACAAAAGGCTTGTGAAAATTGTCGAGTGAGAACGGACGTATTTGACTCTGGACATATATACTTGTGCTCAACTCGCTGCTGGGGCTTGTTGAGATCTTATTGCCAAAGTTTAGACAACTCGCATTATTAGGGACCTAAGTTTCATTGTAATTTGTAATGTACTTCCAGACAAAACAGATGTTCCGCGGTACTTTACAACTATTAGATGGACTGTTACCACACTATTTCATAATTGTGTAGTATGAAGACAGCTTTTAAATAAATTTTAGCTTTTTGAGTTATAGACAATATAAGTTTGTCATGTATATATACGCGATATACTTCCCTGACTTATATCTGTGTAATTCAAGACAATCGTGCGGATGCCTATGGGCGTCGGTAGACGACAAAGGGCTTTGGTTGCTCGTTTGCCCTCGTATACTATAAAAGGGCCCATATCGCTTGTTTACGCTCGTATAGGACACAATATGGCCCTCTATACTATACCTAATTTAAATAATCTATACCTATTATAAAACGAAGTCCACAAAAGCTGTCTGTTTGGACGTGGGATGATTGATAAGTATTCGAAACAACAAAGAAAAACTTTAATAAACTATTTAAAACAATTTTATTTTTCAACGCAGTTTCCCTCTACCTCGATGCATTTAGTCCACCGCTTCTCCAATGCCGTTACACCAGTTTGTTTGTTTCTCTAACCCCTCAAAATACTCATCTATGGCAATAATGACTTCGTCATTTGATGAAAATCTTTGGCCACCTAACAGTTTCTCTAGATTCAGGGATAAGAGGAAGTCGCACGGGGCCAGATCTAGGGAATAGGGGGGATTCCAATTCATGGAGTTTGGCAACTGCAACCCTTGACGAGTAAAACTTTATTTTTGGCTAAATGAGGCCGTTTCTTTCGGATTTCATCACAAAATTTTTGCAGCAAGCTTGCATAATACTATCCATTTATTATTTTCCTCTTTACAAGTAATTTACTAAAATAAGCATTCCAAAGAACCGATTCTGCTTACTTCGGAGCAGGTTTTCCGCTCTCAGTCCATTGCCTAGTTTGTCACATAATGCCGCAAAAGTCATTTAATATCACGCTTGAACAGCGCCAAACATTTCGACGAATCGTTCACTCGACGTTGCTTTTGGTTAACAATGAGCAAACGCGTCACCCATAGCGCGCAAAGCTTTTTCATTCGCAAATGTTGGTGTAAAATGTTAAAAACGCATTCAGAGGTAATACTTGTCATCTCTGCTATCTGCCGTAACTTTAAGCGCCGATCATTCAAAACGATTTTTTGAATCTTTTTGATCATGTGATTCGTGATTTCATTTGGATGGCCAGACCTGTTGACGAATGTATGAGCAGTATTACCTAAAACACTGTCTAGCTTGACTTTAACATGGGTTACTGTTTTCCCTTTTAAAATGAAACCGCACCGCACGAATTTCATTTATTTATAATTGTTGAGAAAGTTTACCTCAGATAAAGTTCTAGGTCCCCTCACACAAAGTCTATCAGTTCGAATAAATTTAAATTTGGCGTTCTATTTTCGGAAAGTAGATAGAATATAATATAATAAATTCTATTTGAATATCTTTTTTAAGCTCGTCATTTCGGCCAGTGATTAATCAGCCCACGCATGTAATATGTTTTTCGAAATCTTTTCAACAGAGTTTCATTCGGTTCCCATTAATGGATACGAGAATAGTCTCGTGGAAGGTTTTAGAGTATAATTTGTTTAGGTGAAAATCCAGCCCGTGATATACACGGGCGAAGCCAAGGCGGATTGCTAGTAATATTATGTATATTAATAATACGAAGTTAACAAACGCATTAATCGCAGTATACCGCACTGGCCCTAATTGAAAAATAATAAGTAGATACTTGTGTTAATAGTCTGCTATATACAATGACGTTCAAACTAATAGGACCTGCGTTACACTAGTCAAATCGCGGGGTGATGGTATATTAAATATATTTCATAAAATGTGTGTACGTGACAGTGATTCCAGAACCGAAGTGGTATTGGAATTGAAGACGGCAGCAACATACAACTCCGAATATCGAAGATCACTCAATCCTTCGGTGAGATTAACAAAGCTCGCTTTGATATCTACATATATCTTTATCCTTTATGGATGGGATAACATAATATAACACAATTTTTAATGAGCCGTTAATAATGATTGGCTATTTGATATACACAAACTATATGATATATTAAGTAAAAAAATTCGGCTTTGGATAGAATTCAGAGTTTTTATGTTTGGCATTTAGAGTTATCTATGGACTAGATACTTGACACTTAAAATTCACCCCCAAATCCGACTCAGAAAGTAAGTAAGTCATATGTCTTGAAATTAAACTTAATTTTGAATAAAAGCCATTTAAGCACTAAGGATTGAAGGTGCACAATGCTTCGGCGGTGACTTGAGCGCGACGTTAAAAGTTGGTCCTTGTAATTTTGTTACGTTGCTACAATGGCGCGTCTCTATTCTCTCGATTTTAACCTACATTATAGAATGTTTAACATTCTC
>JAFELO010000097.1:429614-451069 GCA_017140195.1 Eumaeus atala | reverse complement strand
CCAATGAGCCACGGGCTACTCTCAAACCACATGAAACGCGACAGCGACGCTGTCACTTTTCGGCGGTGTCAAGTGAGCGAGAGGTACTTCCCCCGTCGTGGTGGCCCAATTCCGTTGCATAGGAGGATGTAGTGTTATGCGCCGTGCATGGTACCAACTCCTCCTATGCAGCATGATACTACATCTACCAAAAATATTGCAAAAATCATTGATTTACAAAGAGATTAAAATTATAAATTCATGGTAATGATGACTCAAGGTCATGGTAAAGACAACGCATAGAATTTATGACAGAACGGCATTTGTTGGGACAACTAGTTGTCAATAATTACCGCAATATAAGGATTAACTTAGATTTTCTTTTCACTTGTTTGTCGTAGTTTCATAATGATTACAACGTGTAGGAAAATGTTATATAACCTATGTTCAACACAAGTATTATTGTATTGTAATGGTAAAATAAATTTCCAAATCGATCAAGTAGTTTCGGAGCCTATTCAGTACTAACAAACAATCAAATCACGGATCACGTATCCTCTACATGCCTCAATATAAATCTATAGTAATATTATAAGGATAATATTCCTAATAGATATAGATTGAGGCATCTAGAGGATACGTGATCCGGTGCACCTCAATACAAGCGGTTGATGGCAACCAAGGGGTTTTACTTCGGGCTCTATAAGTATTTACGAAAAATCAGAATAGATTAGCGCCGCCAACAGTAATAGCTCCTTCCGGAAAAAACACAATTGACGCCCCACTGGCTATTTATTAAAAGTCCCCCCACGTTCAAGCTTTGTCGTGGCAGTGGGGCTTAGTACCCTGGGGCGAAGGTCATTGAACCGAGGGTGATCATCGGAACACCTCTGCTAAGAAGAGGGGATCAAAGAGCAGCAGGAGGAGGCGTTTTAGCGCACGGGCCAAGGGGCAAGAATGGGAACCTCACTCCATTGCACTGTCCCAAAGTCGGTGGAGTCCTCCTGTAGTGTGGGGCAACTCTATCTGTAGAGGTGGAGCTGGTCACTTAGGTAGCTGACCAGCCGTCGAGGTGCCCTGATGATTTGTTGTTCCGGGGCACCTCACCACTATCAGGAATTGAGCACTATCATGTCCCGCGAGTCACATACACCACTGGATCCCATCGGGGTTCAGTAAATGCGCGCAAATGTGTTTCCCCGCATCGACGAAAAAAAGGTATTAAAAGTCCCGACTGCTCGTTTGTCCCCTAATACTATTAAAAATTATTTTAAAAAGAACTACTGGCTGACTGATGTAAATTACTCAACAGTCAACCTGTAGAAGTATAAATTGTTTCTGCCTTTTTTTGTTATTTAAGAAATTGCAGGTGTTTAGGGTCCACGATCTTGCCCAAGAATATGGTTTTATTGTTGAAGGTCTAATTTAAAATACGAAAAGTTTGCAAAAGTGCTTGAGAAGACCATTATACTACGCGCAATATGGAAGTTCCTGTATTTGTTTATTCTTTAAAGAAGTGCATGAAACCGTCTACTTTAATTATGTTTGAATATCCCAGAGTCACTGGATTTGTTAAGACGGACCTAATCTATCCTCAAACGTTAAAATCCGGCAATGTGTTCAGGGCTCAAAATATTACTCTACTTCTTACGCAATCGGGTAAAAATTAAGTATCGAATTATATCATTGAAAGTAATTATGTATGAAGTAAGCACTTAATTCGATTGTCACTACGACAACCAATCATCATATGGTAATTCCTAAACTCATTTTTGTTTCCATAATGGAAATAGGACTGTCTTTCTATTATTTGAAACTAGGTTTTGTGTTCACAAAAGTAAACGTATTATTTTATTTCTAATGATAGATTTATATTATGCTATCACGCGGATTAATCCGCGTTTAATTTGATAGAAATCCCTGATAGTAGCTTGCAGTGTTGAAGCTTCAGTCAGACTATAAGCCCTAAAAACACCCCCCCCCCCCATATTCATTGAATTTTGTAAAATCCTGTCTTTGTGAGCATCTACGACCTAAAGGGAAGCCCATGCAAAATTTGAGGCCTTGCACTTGTATTTTCTGAGACTTCGTGGTGATGATAAGCGAGTAACCTTCTCTCACACTCGATAGAGTGAAAGAGACTATTAGCTCGGCTCGTGTATTCGGAACATTACTATGACGTCATAAATTATCGTACATGCGGCTCGCTAGTTGTTGCATCGATTTTCAAGATATTTTAACATTAGGAAGTCACTGTACGAACGTACAAGTACAGAGTAGAAGCGTCCCGTTAATATAAGAATAAACTTTACAATGAATCTGTTTGTAAATGAAAGCCATTTTGTAGCCAACTTTATAAAGTTTGGCGAAAATGACAGTCGGTTACCCACGGCGCATCGGTACCGTTGCCTCAAACTTTTGCTGTTGAAAGCAGGATAACGTATTAGTACGGTAATTGCCTACTACTTTACAAATTTTGTCGACGGATCGAGGTTTATTTACGTTTACCATTTAATCCACTTTTCAACTTTTTGATTGATTCGATTAATCGACAATGTGTGAGAAAAGATTTCTCTCATTGATGTTACTTCATAACCATCATAATTATCAGCCCTCATCGGTCAACTGCTGGACATAGTCCTCTCTCAATGAACGGCAAGACGAACGATTTCCTGCTACTCGCATCCATCCCGGACCGGCTACTGCACGGATGATGTTCCTTATGTAAAATAAATCAAAATCTCCATGTGACTGACTTCCTCAAAATTTATTTAAAAGGTTTTCATGTTCTTTAGATGATTGAAAAGAGCAATTCCCAAGGAAACAGTAATGTAAATGCGATAGATTACAATCGGGACTAACGTAAAAATAATTTTATGAGTTCTATACTGATAAAATTAATATATTTTTCCCTTGGGATAAATTCGCAGTCAGTAGAAACTGCGGGTACTGCTAATTAGGTATAATATACATTCATTGACATTATCCATGGCTTAGGACCAGTCCCTATAGGGATTAAAGCGAAGAAACGAATGTATCGTTGTTACTTAATACTGATGTCTCGTGTTTCGCATGTAATATAAATCGGCATAATAAAACAACTGCGTACTGAATATCGTTGCTTATTAGATTTTTATATTTCCTTTTATTATTTATTCGTTTCTCGGAGGGGTTTCTTATATTCCTTTTTCGTATGGTTTCAATCAAAACAATATATTGAGTCTACTTGCTTATGCTAATATCAAATATCGGTATTTGAAGCGAGTTTTTTTCATTAAATGCGCAGTTCGTTTGATGTTCCTTATAATGTTACCCTCGTAATAAAACGTGTGCAGATCGATGGGTTTGTGTCGGAGGCTTCGAATCGCTGAAGGAAATACATTGTTTGCTACATTTACATTGAAACAGAAACGTATATAGTTTGAGGTTTTACAATGTATATAGTTGTCGCAAATCTGTTCAACGTTTTTTAAATTCAACAGATGACGGAATTTCAAACAAAAAAATGTTACAATATATTTCTTCTTATAGAATAGGGGGCAAACGAGAATTTGGAGCCTTTTTATGCTCACCGACGCCAATGAATATCCACATAATTATAATGCCGATGCGTTGGCCACCCGCATATGGGTCACCGGCTACTCACAAACCGCACGAAACGTGACACTGAAGATATCTTAAGAAATTACACATTTATTGCCATATAAGTACATTAATTGTCATGTCATATAATTACATTAATTGTTATATAAGCAAACTATTGGTTTTATCATTATAGAGCTCATGTGCGTACTGACACTTATAAGCTTTGATGCCTGAAGACTTGTCCATCTCACGGCCTGCGTGCAAGCGTCCTGCTGACATCACTCATGCACGTATGGGTATCTCCTTCCAAATATATTAGAACCAAAGCTGCTAACGATGAAATGATTGTCAACATAATGTTCACTGGGCTTTTTTGTGGTGAGTTTTCCTATGGATTTTCCAGAGAAAGTTGTACAATTTTGTCAGTGGTATGTTTCGCTGATGTTTCAAAAATGTGTTCGAATTATTTTTGTGTAATGTTGGAACCTAATCAACTTGTTTCGAGTACGCGAATCAAACGTGTCGCTCGGAAACAACTTTTTAACATTAGGCGGAATAATATTGTTTTTATTGCTTATACGCTTCTAAAAACACCATTTGAACATTGTTAAGTTCTGTAGCGTGATTCTAACTTTTCAAATTGTTTAATAATCACGGCATATACAACTTGGTTACTCGCAAAACAATGTCTGCGTTATTCAAGTATTTCATGAGAATGATTTATGGAGGCATGAAAAACATACGAAGAGTAAATTCATGTGACGCGTAACTTAAATTCTAGGATGATTAATAGGCACTGCAAAGCGACGGAGCCGACAGATGCCAGGATATTGTGTGAACACGCCCTAACGGACACAGTAACACCGGGAATAAGGCATGGGTCACACAATAGATAATTTATCGCGCGTTAATAAATAGAAAAAGTCATCGAAAATATGGATACCCATACATCTGTTCACAAGATGGCTTCAAAAAGCGCAATCATTCGTTTATTATCGGCTCGTGCGAACGAGGTGTAACGTCTTACCGTACTTGAACACCATTTACTTCTGAAACATTCTCTTTCTTAGGGTATACATTATACATTTTTATTGTATTTTCTTACCTTAAATATGTACTATTTCTAATTGAACTGTCATTCTAAAGCATCCATGATCAAATATATTTTTTGCATAGTCACCATGATGATTTTGAATTGTTCCGACAGTTCATAATTATACATTGTGCACATATTTTATATCGACGGTTTTGGGACGCTGACTGCGTACCTCGGTATTTTTGTAAATCAATGGACTTGTGTAGAAGATCTTCTTTAGTAAAATTTGAATCCACGAAGTTTGGCTAGTCGTTTCACGCCGATCAAATTTATGCACAAAATGAATTAAAATTTTAAGTTAATATTAAATTAATTTAAAATTTTAATTTATTTTAAGTCATTGGTACTTAAGGGGTAAATGTAAATAAATTTATATAAACCAATCGTAATCTATACTAATAATTATGGATGTATGGATGAATCTCATCAAAACAGCTACATAGAGTTTAGTTTATGATTGTTGTTTTGTCTGTTGCGGGTGAACCCACAGCGTTCAATAAAAATAAAAATCACCAGCTCTTGGCCATGCTTTGGTTAAGAAAAACTTATCATATTTAGTCTGTTCTGTTTGTTTTCTTATTTTAAAAAAATAATAGGGGGCAAACAAGCAATCGAAGCCTTTTTAGGATTACCATGGGAGTCCATAGACATCCACATTATTGTTGTGATGCAGATGTATTACCCTATTCTCCTCCCATCCCACCGGCTACTCAACAACCGCACCAACGCTACAGCTTATCTGTAACTTTACGGCGGTTTCATGTGGGGAGAGGGTTACCTAGGATATACCAGGTCGTGCAGGCACAATTCGGTTTTGAAGCATGGCACTGCTTAATAACAACTGCTTGCAATCCCTGGCCATGAATAGCGTTAGTAGATCTAGTGCTAAATCCGGTACCAGCTGGCCATATCACCTGTATAATATTAAACGTGATGGGTTTTATTTCAATCTAATCCAGGAATCACAAATAATTGGCAATGGAGTTTTCATCAATGAATTATTGGAAAATCGAGAGTAATCTGAATTGAGAGTTATTGTTTAAGCTTCATAGTTATTGTATTTAAGTGAGAGGTACATTACAGCGTAATTGGGTGAACACGACCGGGGTAGAATCTTTCGCTTAATATTTTTTTAGATTTAGATAGATTTAGATAAATTTACATCTTCGGTGTCGGTTCGTGCGGTATGTGAGTTGCCTGTGGCCTGCTGGAGGGTAACGCATCTGCTTAATACCTGTTCATGGGCGTCGGTAGTCGTAAAATGCAGCAATCGAATCCTCGTTTTCCCCCAAATGCAGTAAAAATAAAAACACACATCGGCTTATTTCCTTAGTTGGAAATTGAAAACTAACTCGATTCCAGACAAATTGGTTTATCCTCAGACCGTAGCAGTTAATTTAAAGTGAGTTAGTTATTGGTTGAGTGCGGTGCAAATAGCTTGTAGATACTGACATCTTAGACAGCTGCATGCGCATTATATTTAATTAAAGCTTAAATAGAAAGTATTATCCCGTGGTTTGTAAACGTTGCTCACCCTTTAGGCCATAAGTTGAGAAACAAGATATAAAAACATCGAAATATTATAAAATATAAAGATTATGTTGTAACAGGTGCCATGCATTGCATCTGAATTAGGCCAACAATAAACGGGATATAACTTTCGCTCATATGATACCGCTGCAAAGTGACAGATAAGTATGCTGTCACGTTATGTGCGTGTGTGAGTGTCCAGTGGCCCATTCGTGGGGGCAACATCGTGCATTACAACTATACTGATGTCCATAACTATAGGTATTTATTAGAAGCTCACACTTTAATTAACAATTAAAGTGTGAGTATTGTATTATTGTATTATTCTTATTATTATTCTCCTATTGTACAATAAAATAGCAAGACAAGAATTATGTAGGGAAGGATAGCGACTTTTGTTACTCGGCCTTCCCTACCTACCCCTTAAGGGATCTGGCGAAGATGTGTCGTTGTTGTAAGTATGGAGTATCGGTTCTTATATTACGAAAGAAATTTGTACAGCAACCATCATGGTATATATGGTGTATACCTCTCCAATGATTCGTTAATCAATTGAGACCATAGATAATAAAGATAGAAAAGCGAAGCTATATAAAGGCTTATGGCGACAAGCGCTCGTCCTGGTTGATAACGAAAGATGTGAAACAGTATACTACTTTTATTTATTTTTTCCAGTCCTGAACTTATGCTGTGGAAGCGAAGAGAAGCCCAATACAGTTTCGTCGGATTGCTGAGTGCTTGTCGGGCGACGCGAATAGGTTCGAGGTCGAAAGAGGCACCGACCTCTTCTCCCGCATATGGGAGAGGCGCATCCCGATATGAGAGTGTTTGTAACAGCAAATTTAACTATTATTATCATGCCCAGAGGGACCAAGAGGTCCTTCCTCCCCTGACCCTGACGTCGGGGACAGCAGCGCGCGGTAGCGCAAACGGCCTCAGCGTTGACGCGAACATTTGGCTTCACACACAATCTTAGTCTATCTTATCTCACATGCATATTACGCAGAGAGAATTAAATGAAAAAAAGAGAGGGAGAGTAAGCTTGCTTTCTCTTTCTATATTATATTTAAGATTGAAATGTGTTAGGCGAGAATGTGTTTGTCATGTTGCGACATAATATTGATTTGTGGGAAAAAGTCTTGTGAAAGTATTAGACATGGCCTGCGGTTTGATAGGTGTAAAATATATACAAAAGGCACAGCCATGTTCTCGTGGCAATAAGTATTTTGTATGTTATTCCACGTTGTAATTTATACATGTGCTAAGCTTCATCCAGATCCGATCACTTTTATGATGTGCCTCTTCTACATTTTCAAATACCCCTATAATTTACAAACTTATGGAAACATACACATATCTTTCACTCAAATAGTTGTATATGTATTATTATTATCAAAATAAAAAAATGACATCCTAGCTGAATTTTGTTCATGGCAGCCATCTTTATAGAGACTAGCCGACTGCGCAGGATATATTTTAGTGCACTAGTGTGTATACAAGCGTAGCTGCACCCACATTCTCCTATTACGAAGTGATGGAAATTTGATACGAAAGGATAGAAATCAGGCGCAGGACCAACGACATTTGTCACACCGAAGTAACCTGACTTCAAATGAATAAAAATCTCAATTACGCTTTGGTTCGACGCGTGACCCGAACCCACACAACGGAGCGTAAACATGCTTACCACTAGTCCACGAGGCAATCAGTTGTGTATAAATTGTATATTTGACCAAAGTAAATAACGATCAAATTTCAATCCATAAACACTTATTGGTTATAACTAAGCCGCAAGCTCTTTTGTAGGAACCATCGAAGCTAATTAATATCTACTCGCTTCGGTAACAACACAAATTATCGGTGTATTTATGTTCACATTTTCTCAATGGTAAAATTGAAATTAAATATATTTTTAATAATACTTATTGGTAAAATAATTAATCTTTAAATAGCATAGGCGCGAAACGAGATACAAAGCTGTAGCTGCTGACGTCCATAAACACTCAGGGGATATGTTTCATCCCATCCTCACCCGAATTGTTCATTTTACTGTGCTTTGCACTTTATAGGCTAACTCGCAATGTTGCTTTTGAATGTGACTTCCATAAACATCCGCATGGAAGTTATAGAGAAACGTTTCACAATGTCATCCTTTGTCCACGAAAACTCACACACGACAACACTGCCGTGTTTTATACATACAACATACCG
Source organism: Eumaeus atala (assembly GCA_017140195.1). Classification (NCBI taxonomy): domain Eukaryota; kingdom Metazoa; phylum Arthropoda; class Insecta; order Lepidoptera; family Lycaenidae; genus Eumaeus; species Eumaeus atala. The sequence goes on along the minus strand of JAFELO010000097.1, from coordinate 442,668 downwards.
TTTTGGTGTGTGAGCGGGGGGCACCTCCCCGGTCGGGCTGGCCCAATTCGGCTGCAATGCAGCATGATGGTGCTTTTCACTGCCTTCCACATTTTCTAAGATCACGAGTAAAAAGTAACGAAGTATTTTTATTTCCGCCAATAAATGGAATTCTGGCTAAAAAACTCGGAGTGCTTTGTTGTGTTTCAAAATCAAACCAACATAACCTATTTCGGCGCCGCTACGAATCCTCTACAATGGTCTCGTCCCGTGACTTCTGGCCAACGTAAATATATTTCAGCGTTCAGAGCGGCGGACAAAAGGAAAACTTTTTTTGCTGGCTTTAATTTGTTTTGCGACTAAAAAAATCTTATTCAGTGTGTAGCTACATTTTCACTTCGCCATTAATCATCAGCCTGTTTCGATACAAATTTAAATTACAAATTATCTTCTACCGCGACTGCCGACGTATATAAACATTCTCATCGTTCATCATAAGAGGTAATATAAAAAAAATAGGATTATATGTGATAAACACACTGAAACTAACAAAACAAAACAGAATATTTGACAAAACAAAAGTATAACAAGATAACCTCAGTGTGCTCCACAAAACGGTGCGACCTCAGTTCTAGTCAGGGCTAGGTACAGTCCAGTCATTTTCAGGACTACCATATATTTAGGTTTTCTTTCGTCCTGGCAGCAACATGATGTCATCGTTAAAGGTAACGAAAAAATTATTAGATAATTAGATTATTGCACTTTAGAAGATATCATGAAAACGCTTAAAAATATATTAAAAATGTAAAGTAAAAAAAAAGGTAACCAAATATAATAGAAAGAACCTCAAAAATTAACACACCCGAATACACACAAGTAAATATACACACCGATAATACAAATATAAAAATGATAATACTTCAAATAATATTATATAGGTATAGGTATCTTGCGATTTTTGCTGGGTTAGTAAAAGGATCCTTTTTTAAATTTTAAAGTTAGTTTTATTGTGTAGGTTACGTAATGGTGGCGGCAGGTTATTCCAGCATTTCGTGGCAGAGTATTTAAAACTCCCATGAAGTGCGGCTGTACGGTGTGCGGGTAAGTTGAGGGCGTAGCGAGAAGCTCGCGTGGCGTAAGTGGTGTTTACATATCTCGTCCACTGCAGCTTCTCAAAAAGATATATACGCACACCTGTTTCAAATACTCCAAACAACATTGAAGCAAGATGCTATTGTCTACGATTCTCCATTCTTAGAATTGATGCCTGATTTAAATATGGCGTTCTGTGATCGTGGCACGGTACGTGGAAACAATAGCGAATACAAGCATTTTGGACCCTTTGTATGGAATGTTTAGTGCGTTTCAGTAGTCGGGGCTTTATGACGACATCAACATATTTACATTTAGAGATAACAAGTGTCTCGCATAGCACTATACGCAGTCTTTCATCGAGAGGATCCCTTATACGGTACAGAACCTGTAGAAACAGCTACGTATAATGGCTGATACGTACGATTCGAACCTCATATTATCGTCAAATAGTAGCCCAAGCTTCCGTATTTGAGGTACTCCTTGTATCCCATTGCCGTTAATTTTAATTGATGGGGTCAGGCTTTTAACTATTTGTACTCGCTGACGAGTGTCAAGAATTATATATTTAGTTTTGTTCGGGTTTAAAACCAGTGCGTTGGATTTAGACCTATTGAATATACACTTTAAATCAGAATTAATAAACTCCAATGATTTTTCAAGTTCATCGGGCTTAAAGGAGAAGTAGATCTATATATCGTCAGCATAAATGTGGTATCTACAGTTTTTAAAGCATTCTGTTACGTCTCCTGAATGTATGCTGAAGAGCACTGGACATTATATAGATACATGTGGGATTCCTCTATTTAGAGGACTACGACGAGATGAAATCAGGCGCCTCTCCTCATTTATGATTTCAAAGATTTGATGTCTATTTCGTCAAATAACTCGCGAACCACAGAACTGAGGCCTCATCCAAACCATAAAATTGCAGTTTTGCTAAAAATAAATTTATATTTATGGCGTCAAAAGCTCGTGCTCTAGCAAGGCCATTAAAGTAACATTTCCCTCATCTTAGTCGTCAAGTATATCATCCATCACACTCGCCAGTGTGGTAGTGGTGCCGTGATATCTCCTGAAGCCAGACTGTAATACGGGAAAAATATTACTACTATCCAATAAATTCATTAATTGTTTGCAGATGACTTTTAGGAGAATCTTTTAAAAGGCAGCGTAATACTTATAGGCCGCAAATCCTTTAATTTCATGGGGCAAGGTATTTTCGGTATTGTTCGCAAAACAGCATCGAGCCATACACCTGGTAATGTAGCGGATGATATACTTTTATTTATTAGAGCTGCTATGGTTGATAATATATAAGGACATGACAGAAGAACCATATCCAGTGAAATGCCGTCCACGCCAATGACATTCGATTTCAATTCTCGCATAGCCTGAACAACGTCTTTCTCAGCAACTGTTAGTAACTTTAAAGGGAAAGAACTAAACTTATTCTGTTTAAAGTCAATGTCTTCTTTGATATTTTTCCACATACTTTTAGGATAACATTAGTTTCTACTGACATATGTTTGAAAGTACGTCTTTACGGAATAACCAGAATAGCTCGAGCAACCCGAGTCTTAAGTTCCTTCTAATAAGCCACTGTGGTTGGATTATTGGTTGAACGAACCGTACTGTAAGCTTCGTCGCGACGTTTCATAATTAAACGGATATTGTGTGTGATCCATGGATAGTTTTTTTCCTTTATGTATATAATTTTCAGGATCTATGTACTTAATTGGTCAGCATCTATGTACTGAATAGGTCCTAAATAAATTGACTTAGGGCGATATTTAAATTTGGGCACAGTCAGTTCACATGCAACTAGCGCATGATCAGTGTTGGTATATGATCAACCTAGACCTGGTTCACATTTGTGTTAGTACAAATGAGATCAAGTAGGGTGTCGCAATGAGAGATGAAATGCATAGGCGGAGGCTCAGTTACGTGTTGACGAAGATTAAGGCTGATTTTAGTCTCACGCCGCCGGCACGCGCACCGTCAGTGCTGATGGCCGAGATATATGAACTTTTAGGAAGCGTTTTTTGGTGACGCGTAGCTATCAGCGCGCACGGTGGTCAGAGCATGAAACATAATAATAAATACCTATGTTGTTTTCTTACCTATACTTTGCCATGATTACACATAATTATAAAACGAGTAAATATGTTTTTTCTTACCTTAAAGTCACCATTAGTCGTTCAATCGGTGATATAGGCACAGTTCGTAAGCTGCAATGGACCAGTTCATCCTGTATCTTTGCCAGAAGTTCGTCAAAAGTTCTAGTTGACATTCGAAAGTAATTAAAGAATTTACTTTCGTCAGCCCTCAAAGTGCCATATAACAAGACAAACTCTCATGCAACGGCTCTCTGCTCAATCAATGGATGAACATGGAGTCTTCGCAGGTTTTTATTTTTTCGGGATACATAGTACAAAGCAGCAATAATTAATACACTCCGCATTTTGTCGTCGTCTGTACGGTAAGGCGGTCAGTACGAGACTAAAACGAGCCACGCTGAGCCTCAGCGCTGACAAACAACGCGCTGAGCTATGAGCGCTCACAGTGAGCGTTAGACTAAAGTCAGCCTAAATCCAGTCAAAAAATCTTTGAGCATTATCAGAGTATTATATTTGCTGTCCAAATATTTTTTATTAAAATCGCCTAATAAGATTTTGTGATTATTCCATGCGAAGGAGCAGATTGAGTCACTTAATGAATTTATAAAGGTTTTAGCAGTAAGCCGTTCAGATTGCTATCTTTTTAGGTTGGACATTTACGCCGATCTACATTTGCTCCAGAGTCTGTGATTCGATGCGAAAATATTCGGGTAGGTATTTCGCGTTATTTATATATATAATGGCAGCGATTGCCCTTGTACCCTCTCTAGGCTATGTCTCATTCACTGCGAGTATATCAATGTCTTGCTTAAACAGCGCAACGGCAAATTCCTCATGGCCGGTTCTCAAAGAACGAGGATTATTTATTCCAATTTTTAGCTTTTTATGTACCATTTATTAGACTATATATTTCATTTGTTAAAGAGTGAAATTTATCAGACTTAGGATAAGTTAATAAATGTTGTATATGGTAAGTTATAAATATTAGATAAGGAGTTGTGGGCATTAAATATTTTAACATCAATAATATAAAACAAGTGATAACATAATATAATAAAATTAGTAAATTAATCGATTATTACAATAAAATATAATACAATATAATAAGTTACATGTAATTATATCAACAAGAGCATTTTTATCATGTCGTTCCATAGGCCAGTTCTGTGAAACACTCCGCTACCAACTATACAATCTACTACAAGTACGTATTCAAATAAAAATAATATCTTAGGAGCTAACACATTAAAATACTTTATGATATAAAAATAATTATAAGAAGAAAAGAAAACAATCACCAAATATGAGCAAGTAATGGACAAACGAATCAAACACATAAAACCCTGTCTACGTCGCAAATATATCTTATTCTATGCTTAGCAGTATGTAGGTCAGCGTGACGACGTGCGTAAATGCTGCCGTCGCGAGTCCATACACACCGTCAGCCCGCATATTTCGTCTTGGCGCGGGCGGCGTAGAGCAGCTGCTGGTTCGGGCGCGTCAGGCGTCGAGTTAACGAGCCTATATCGAAGCCGCCGGTGCCTGCTCCCGCCGCACCCGGTCGCAGCACCTCGTCGCGGAGAGTGCGCCTCGTCAGGCGCATACAAATAGCACGCGGTGGCCGTCGCTCCGACATAGTCTGCGCGCGAGATCTCGTTAACATTGAGCAAGAGGTCTTGATCCCTTTCGTTAAGGTCTGCTCTCAGTTGCGCTATGGTGGTATCAGGATCATCTGCGTTCTTCTTTTTTTCTAGTTGAGTCAGCCGCTCGTCAAAGGTATTCATCCGGTTATTAAATTCTACCAGCGTCGACCTTATTGTGCCAACCTCCTCTTTAAAACAGGACATCTCTTATCATCTTAGTGCAAACCGCTAACTCAATACGGAGTAGGTCGATCGCCTTCATGACGGCGTCGATACTATCTGTACAATGAGCGTCCACAAATGTGTCCATGTGCGCATCATTAGGCTTACAACCCTTGCACAAAAATATGGTGTCAATGTATTATTAGGGCTGGTATTGAATAAAAAAGAACGATGGAACAAACGACAACATTTTGTACATTACTTGCTCCATCCGCCGTGGAGGTAAACTTGCAATATCCATTACATTACTACATAATTTAAAATGAACGATATGGTGTGATGATATATGGCGTTGTATTGATATCTAATATAATAATTAATATTTATTCCGTTGTACTTTCAATTACTGGTATTCTGTATAATATCTGATGTCTATCTCATATGGTACCTTAAACTCTTCACAATTGCTTGACGTATCGCATGGAACCCAGATTAATGAAAAAAGGTCACAAACTTCACAAACAGCTGATTGTCACTTGAATTTTAGTTTTGCATATAGTCAATTTGTCACTGAAGACATCTTCACGCCAACACTGTACCAACGTGTCGGACAATTATTAACGATGCTACTTAATGTTCACTGATAATTGTAAGCGCTTTCTATCTTATTTACTTAATTGTGCAATGGACGTATATTTTAACGTATACTTTCAAGTACCGCCAAAGTGAAAAGAAAAAGTTGTCCTCCTTCCGACTGGCCCCCCAATGAACCATGGAAAGGGAATTTGCTGTGGATTAAGGCTAAGACCCCACCCAGCAATTTATTCCCTTGCCCGCTGTGGTGATGAGTTGCGGTTTCATTTCAAAACTCACGAGACTTCTAACGGTCATTTAAAGTCCAGACCGTCAACCGCTCTCTGCGGCGCTTGGGCAGAAATCGCTGCAGCTGCGACAAACCGCCGAATACAGCCGCACACACAGCGGGCTAAATACTCTTTGTGAAATATGATTTAATGTTTTTCATATTTGTATCCAACAGTAACTCCGCGCTGGGTAACCTCCTTGTCAGTACAAAGCTTAAAAAAAGGCCAAGAGATTTGTCAGAAATTTTTGCTGAAGCGATCATAATAAAACGGTGGATCTGACCCCATCTCACGTCTTCACGTCAGCGCTTCAGCCCCTGTAACTGTTGCGCGAGAGCTGTTCCCGTCTGTCAAGATAAGGTAGCAGTGGTCCCTTTCGGCATTGATAATAACAGTTAAGTCAGCTAGTCTCGACGCTCGACGATCACTTATAAAAATCCGATTTATTTATATTGTTTCCTTCGCTTTCATGGCACAAGTTCAGGTCCAAAAAACAATGCAATCTGCCAATGAGTATGCTTCCGAGTAGATCAAGTGAAAGTATCATCTAAGATATTCGTATCATGCTACGTTGTGGCGAGGAGTGGTGGGCTGTGATGGAGTATTTCTGAATGATATGTGTTGATGAGAACACATTCCAACCAAATTGCGCCGGCAAGAGAGCCCGAGATCCCGCCAGAAATTGCATCTGTCCTGCCATCCTAGACAGCTATCCTATCGCCTGCGTAGTGGGAGTTTCTGTTGGCTCATTGGACATTGTTGAGCAGTCGGAAGGAGTACAACTTCTTCTTTTCACTTTGGCGGTACTTGAAAGTATACGTCCATTGCACAATTAAGTAAATAAGATTGAAAGCGCTTACAATTATTAGTGTATATTAAGTAGCATCGTTAATAATTGGCCGACTCGTTAGTACAGTGTTTGCGTGGAGATGTCTTCAATGACAAATTGACTATATGTAATAATAAAATACCAGCCCTAATAATACATCGACACTTAAATTTATGTGCAAGGAATGTTTGCAAGAAAATGGACACATTTGTGGACGCTCGTTATACAGATAGTATCGACGCCGTCATGAAGGCGATCGACCTACTCCGTATTGAGTTAGCGGTTTGCACTAAAATGATAAGAGATGTCCTGTTTTAAAGAGGAGGTTGGCACAATAAGGTCGACGCTGGTAGAACTTAATAATCGGATGAATGCCTTCGAGGAGCGGCTGACTCAACTAGAAAAAAAGAAGAACGCATATGATCCTGATACCACCATAGCGCAACTAAAGGCAGACCTTACCGAAAGCGATCAAGACCTCTTGTTCAATGATATTGAGATCTCGCGCACATCTGTGTGCTATTTTATGCGCCTGGCGAGGCGCCCTCACCACGACGAGCTGCTGAGAGCGGCCCGGGTACGGCGAGGGCAGACACTGCCGGCTTCGATATAGACTCGCTGACTCTGCGCCTGACGCGGCCGAACCGGCAGCTGTTCTACGCCGCCCACGCCAAGGCCGAAACTGCAACTCTTCATCACAGCGGGTACGGGGATAAATCGCTGCGTGGGGACTTAGCCTTAATCCACAGCAAATGACCTTTTTATGGATTCCATGGTCTATTTAGCTCTGCTGCTCAGTGACCACATGATATTTTTTATTGTAAAAAATTATATCAGACTTTTAAATTTTAGAAAACCGTTAGTTTATGAAGTTTAAAATTGAATCAATTGTAATTCTGAGTTTTCTTTTAGAACTAATAATGAAGAGTTAAATAGGTAGGAGGTTGTTTAATATTTTTGAACAAAGTTGACTAACTCTTGTAGGTTGCTTATTTTATACATAACCTGTCAGTTGCGGATTGAGGAAATTAGGCTGGCCAACTGAAGGGCTGCCCCTTACTTAGATCTCTCCTGTGGACCAGACTGTTATGAACTACCTAGATAAAATATATTATTCACAAGGCTATATCACACATAGTCTAGACGCCAGCGGTATTTCTTATTACCTAGGCATTGCATAAAATACCTCTATTACACGGGTGGCTGGTAATATACCAGATAGATTAACGATGTAACGTCGGCGCTTTGTAACTTTCTAAATTATATTTAGTAATGCTATGAGCGTGTCCTGTTTCGCGTAACTTTACTAAACTAAGAACCATAAACAAAAAGGCATAATGAGTGTACACATCTCTGTGTACTCATTAAAACAGGAAACAGCAAAATTTATATCAAAAGTAGTCCTATGTTTATTTTCGTTTATGAGGCCAAAAATGGTAGTATGTTATATTATTAGGTACACTATGAAAGTAATGTAAAACCGGTCAAGTGTAAGTATACAATATGAAAGTAATGTAAAACCGGCCTAGTACAATTGCACAATTATGATTACTATTACAATTATTGTACAATTTGATTGAAATTACAAATTGAATTAGAAGAAAAAATAATCTCGTACTGTGATTCAGTAGAAAGTACAAGGCACTATTTGTGCCCCGCGGAAAATCTATACCAAAAGGGACCATTCACTAATGATTAATTTCTTGGGGACAATAAGTGGATGCAATAAATTACTATTTAAAATAACTATCTTTTAACTTATGATTATAACCACAATGTTTTTAATTTACTATTAGCAGGTTTACAAATATTAAAAATCATTAATGTAACGACCGACTTCTATGAGTGAGGTAATCGGAATGCTCGAAAACTTGCCTTGTTTTCTAATATACCCTGAATCAATGGAAGCCTGAAACTTTGGTGACTTAAGCTTATGTAACGAAAAGGCACCCTCTAAGCCGTGTCTTTAGTGTGTAGTACTTACACGAACTTCTGTGCGAATCTCTTGAAATAGACTCGAGGCCAAAGTATTTATTTTTATATTTAGGGGAACAAACGTGAACAGTTAGTGCCATTTTTAGAAAGAGGTAATGCCATGCTCCATAGGAGGATGTATTGCTATGCGTGGTGCATGACGCTATATCCTCCTATGCAACAGAATTGGGCCGGCAAGACCGGGGAAGTACCTCTCGTTTATTTGATACCGCCGCAAAGTGACAACGTCGCTGTCGCGTTTCGTGCGGTTAGTGAGTAGTAGGTGGTCTGTTAGAAGGGGGATGATAGGAGGGCAACGCATCTGCGTAACAATCATGCGAATGTCCATGGGCATAACCGCCCATAAACAATACAATTATTATGCAAATACGTTGTCTTCCTTTTCTCCTCATCGGCATCGGTAGTCATCAGAACGCTCCGATTGCTCATTTGAACTCTTTTGCGCTCAAAAAGCGGTAAAAAAATCACGTTGGTTGTATACAAATAACAGACAGTGGGGTGTTTGTTAAAGTCCCGTTTCTAACCGATTGGTACGAAACCCTAAAAGTATAGCAGATCCACGTTTGCTATGGTACTTCGGATGTTCATAGATGTTAATAGTCTTACATATATGTACACGAATATCGACATGTATCAGCTTGTACGTACGCTATGTACATCATGTGACTTACACAGCGTACATAATACAATCACATTATGATAGTGATCCGCCTCGGCGCTTCTGCTACAGCAGCCAATCTCAAACACGTTTGGGCCACGCTGAGACCTAATATATATAAGAATGCAATATGTACACACGTACACTTAATATCGGAGCTTCCCAAGTAAGCGTCTGCTTGTTATTGCAAACTTCAAAGCCGCGATAACCATTATTTTGTAATCTGAATTATTTCGCCCTTCAATGGGGGAAATCCTGTAGGATTACCCCAAGTTTCTTCGATCACACCATGACTTCACCTATGGATATGCTGAAGTAAATCATTATATAAAATCGAATGGATAAGAGATAGTGCCATGCTGCATTGCAGTCTAATTGTGATAATTTTATGTATCGTGCGGTGTGTGAGTTTCAGGTAGCCTTTCGGGGAGCAAGTCCAAGAGGATGGCAACACAACTATATATTCGTTACGTAGATTTCTGTATGAGAAATAAAAATAATTTCTACATTTTTTACTAAATGTAGTTTTTATCTTTACGATCGGCTTCGGTCTCCTGCTACCAGGTGCGTGTGTATTGCAGCTTCAGTTTGCTGCTCATTTGTATCATCGCCTGTACTTATTATAAAATTATGTCCCCAAAAGATATCTGTCTGTATGTGATATAATTTTCTCCCACAGACATGGAGATGGCATGGAAAGTTTTATTATGTAATTTCTTAAGGCGGAGTTTTAATCATGGGTGAAGACCGAGGTAGATCGATAATATACTAGGAATAAACCAACTTTCCTTGGTGTAAGTTAAAATCCGAGCAAACACCAAGCGCGAGCGTCAGTCTTAAAATGTGTGAATGTCCCACTTCCACGACAGACAAAGGCGCGCCGATGCATCCATCAAGAAACTCATCAGTTTCTTTGTCTTTATAGTAATGAGAAGCTATCTCTTTACTTTATTCGTATCATTGCGGCTCCTTTTATATAAACCCATACACGGGATTCATTTGTTTTTAAACTTGAAAAAAAAATTGCTGCATGTCATTGGGACTCTTTAAATAATGTGTTACGTCTAAGCATTATACATTTAATATTGCGTTTGTCATACACATTCTCATGTAGCGCGGCTGCTGGAAGAAACTTGTACATGGAAGATTTAGTGTCGTCGTACCAATGTTTCAAACATAAAGTATATAGTACATGTTTACATAAATTATTAAATAAATTAACTTCATTGTCACCATCAGTCCGTCCTAGCTTCGCACGGAGGTCACAGAAGATATGGGAGAAATTCATTACGTTACCTACCTCGACAACAAAATCAATTTATGATTGAATAATATCAGCAGGGACAGCGAGTTGGCAATAGTTTTGGCTGCTAGATAAGGATTTACTTTGGCATTTTTTCACATGTTTATTACGTTATCGAAGTTTACGAAAATAGTCTACATAGTTTATTCGAAAATACTGTCTAGCCTATGTTCATCACAGATGATGTAGAATTGTAATGGTAAAATAATTTTCCAATTCGGTCCAGTAGTTTTGGAGCCTGTTCAATGTAAAACAAACACATTAAGAAACAAACAAACAATCAAATGTTTTCACTTCATACTCGTAATATCAGTGTAGATAATATAATGTGAAAAACAAGTAGTCGGGGCCTTTTCTTAACTATCGATACTCATAGACATCGACATAGTTCCTTCGTTCGTTCCTCATCTTTTCCTCCAACAAGCCACTGGCTACAGGGATTATCATGAGACCAAGAGGTGCCCCCCCCCCCGTCGTGCTGGTTCAATTCTCCTGCAATGCAGCATGAGACTACCTGTCACAAAAACTCTTTGGTTTAATTTTTTACCTCATGACTTTAAAGGGGACGATAGTGATGATCATAGATCAGTATTTACACTATTATGAGTTTTATGACACTTTATTTTTGTAAAGTATTTTTATAGACAGGATATTTTTTATCGTGAGAAAAGCTTTTATGCCGCATCAGCACACCCTGGATAGGTTTCCGACCAGTGTGGGGATTCTGAACTCCCTTTCATAGGAGGACCCTACTCCACTAAAACCTCACGGTAGCCCTCAGCCGCCTTAAGTGGATGAGGTGAATCCGGATCTGTTAACAAAGGACTAATCTTGGCGACAGGCATAGCCCTATACGGGACCCAGACTAGTCTACTGCAACAGGGAAGACATCCGGCTCATTTCTCTGACGACCTCCGTCAACATTATGACCGTGCAATGAGATGGGCGTCCAACTCGTCCCTGGTCCGAATCAGGGATCCTGTAGGAGACGCTCATAGCGTCACCTATGGTCTCCTGTCCTTCGGCGACGTAACAAAACAGACATTGCGTAGTTTTCCCTGCTCCGCTCGTCACCTTCCTTCTGCAACATAACTATTTCGCAGAAGGAGTGCATGGCTCTTATCACTTTCCAAAATTGAGACAACAATGCTGGAAAGTGAAAGGTCTACTGTCTCCAATGCCAGAGCCAAGTCGTGGCGTTGCACATCCCATCATACTATTTAGTACACACCTCGAGTAATGTGCTGGGCAGAGTCCTCCGTAACCCCACATTGGTGACACCCTGGCTCTGGCTCCCCCTGAGCGACTCGACCCAGATAATCACTAAAGCAACCATGAGTGAGTATCTGTGTCATGTGAGAGGTGAAGGGGTTTCCCTTGCACAGCATCCACGGTTCCAAGACCTGGCGCACCACCGTAACTATGTGTTCTCCGTTGCGGTCATGAATCAGATCCCCCTCGCGCGTTATTATTAACATGTCCTGACCCCTTCTGCGTATTAGCTGGAGTTATTCCCTCGGGGGGGCCTCATCGAGATTCCTCATTTCTGAAGAGTAGAAAAATACTCGTGCAAGCACCCCAGACACCAACTCCCATGGTGGGTCACCGGCGTGGACTGTTGTTGCTGCCCATGAAATTAAACCGTACCTACTGATCACTCTCACTGCCAGGACCCTTTGCGCTCTACGTATTCGTTCGCTCTTGAGTCCTATTGGCGACAGTAAGACAATCGGCCCATATGGGGCCACCGGACGTAGCCTTACTTTGACAGATTCCAGGTTACAGCCTCTTACACGCAGCGCTAAGCTCTCCCAAGTTAGGGAGGCGCAGGCCCAGCACCGCTGCTAACTTAACGACCTTCAGTCCCAATTCTTTGAAGTGTTGACTAAAGGACCCTCCATCCTGGATAAGACCTAAATATTTGATGTCTGGGCTCACCCTGACTCTCTCCCCTGCAATTAAAAGGTGAGCTCTGGGGGTTCTCTCCTCCGAGTCGCGCATCGAAATAACAGAGCTTGAGCCTTTTCTATCTAGCCTGACCCGAAGTCTAACCTCCTTATGCGATGAATCAATTGTATGTGCACACGGAATGTCAAGTCTTCTTACATTTTCGTGCTTAAGTCTCTTATAGTGTCTACACGAGCTATGCTGTTTCCTCCTAGGTGGTTATCATTGGTGCTGTGCTGTTTTACGTGAAAATGTAATACCTGCACATTTCTCATCATTAATTAATAATTTATTTATGTTACACCATCCATATCAGTTTGAAGAAACAGAAAATCAGAAAACATTTCACCTTATAAAAGTATTGTACCATCGGCGAATAGTAAGTAATTAGTACCAGTAATTGAGATTGGCAAATCATTGATTGGTATCAAAAATTCCAGGGGACCCAAATTACTACCTTGAC
>JAFELO010000097.1:416180-429591 GCA_017140195.1 Eumaeus atala | reverse complement strand
TGTACATTTGGTCTCCGAAATCATACTGGGTATCGGAGAGACACGACCCGGGCCATCATCTAAATGCCGAACGAGACATTCAACAACACCACAGGACGAACCCCTGGCTGGTTCTGGTGGCTTGTCACCTTTTGGTAGACAGAGTCGTCCAATTTTCCAGACCTTCGGGAACACGCCAGACTGAAGACAGCGGTCAAATAGCCCCAGAAGCCTTTCACCTATGTATTCGAGAGAGATGGCAAGTACCTGTCCATGTACACCGTCCGGATCTGGAGACCTCCTCCTTAATCCGGAGACGAACCACAACTGCCTCCATTTCTGAGTAGGTGAGGTAGGTGGGACATTTCCACCCTCCTCCATGTCTTCTAAGACTAGCGGGGCTATCCTCGGTGCAACAAGTCGTCGTGGAGAATCAGGAAATACTTCCTCAACTATGCTCCTAAGGACTGTGGGCTACAGCTTTTCAGTGAGTGGTGCCAATCGGGTGCGGAGTTTGTTGCGAGCTCGGTGGTATGATCGGCCCCAAGGGTCTTTTTCTAGATCCTCTACGAGTTCTTGCCACGCCAGCTCCTTTGCCCGACTAATGACCAGCTGCAGGATTTTCTTCACCGCCTTGTAGACCTCGTACAGCTGGCCATACCTCACCTCATCCTGTGGTGTTCTACACAGGCTCCGGATATATAGCCTCCTGGCACGGTTGCAGTCAACCACCAGTAGACAGCACACTTGTGGACTGGACACCCCATGCTTGGCTCAGCCGCTGTGTACACTGCCTTAAGAGTGCTTCATAAGTGACCTGTAGACTCGTCTATTTCGATTTCCACCGAAGATGAGCAGACGGTGATCGTTGATGCCTTTTTTTCTGTTCCCTTCTTCCTTTCACTACCTCAATCCACAGCTCCATTGCTGCAGCCTCCACCAAATTTTCTACCGGCTAGCACTCCTCTAATTGTATGGCCGGTTCCGTCTCCTTTGAGGTAGAAGGACCAGGATTCCCATTCATATTCGACTTCTTTCCCTGTCCTTTGCCTTTAGACTGAAGTGCTGGAATCCTGTGCCTTTCAGATTCCAAAATTGGGATTAGCATTGTTTGTTGTGTTGTTATCTGCAATGCCGAATGCTTCGCTAGCATTCGGTTTAGAGCGCAATGGCCGCCCTCGTCTTGATTGCGATTTTACTTTCATCGCCCGCCAGAGGACGACGAGACCGCTGAGAAACTCGTCTCTGCAGACTATTAAGGCGTCCATCCAATTTGGCGATGCAATTCTCTAGCCTTTTGATGGCCTCATCAGGCAGGTTACACTCCTTGCGAGGTGACACGGTTTTGGTCCTTGCCTCTACGTAGTCTCGCCTGTATGCACGGAGCTCTTCTCTAAGGCTTACGACCTCGCTTTGAAGCTGACTGTTGTCAGCTCTGAGACGCCGAGTCTCCTCCGCCTCCGTACGAGCCACAAGTGAGTCCACTATCTCTCGGACATTTCCTCCCACGTTCATAATTTTTGCAGAATACCCTCCTTTAAGGTTGGCACTCTTTCCAATTAGTTCTGTTATTATATTCAGCCGATTGTCAGCCTCCTTCTGAAGCTCGCCGGTTGGGACATCCGTCTTCGAGAGCTTCTTTCGAGCTCTTCCTAAATGCCTTTTTATCGAGGGACGTCTGCACATCCTGCTCTTTCGTATCCTCTATTCTTCTTTTAAGTGCTTTTCTTTTAAGTCTTAATTGTCGTTCAGACGTCTTACCCGGAGGTACAGACGTCCGGTTTGACAAAGGTGTTCTCTCTTCTCCACCACTCGGCTATCCACAAATATCGCAGAACGAGCCTGCGTAACCATCACTTAAGGCCAACAGTCTGAACGAGGGGCAGCTCCTCAATCGTGCGAGCTCAGTAGGGCTCCAAATCAGCATGACGCTACGTCTTACTAAATTCATGTAGTTACAAACATATACATTTTATAATTTCTTGTATTTATATTCTATACTTGTGCTTTATAGTCACCTTTACATTGCAAAACAAATATGCGGATGTCTATAAGTTTCGAGACTCACCGAAAGGTTAATGTATTTCCGATACTTAGTGCGGTTAATTGAGGTAATTAGCTTAAGAGTACACTTGCGGTTTGACTTTTCCTGTTTCCACAGGGTCTATCTAACTCCTTTACAATACTCTACGAATAATCGAAGTTTTTATGTTTATTTACTTGTAAAATTATTACTTTTAAATCTTTACTTTTTCAATTAAGCCTTACATCAATTGAAAAGTAATTATAAACATAACTCTATATATAACGAATGGATAACAAAACTTAAAAATATATCACAATATTTTAATTTAATAAGAGTTCAGCTTTATTACATTTAGTGTCCAATATAAATTCTTGTTTGAGAAATTCGTTTCTATCACATTCTATAAGAAGATGATATAAGTTTTCATGTCAGTTGCATGTTGTACAGTTAGAGTTGATCATTTTACCCATTAGGAAGAGAAAATTATATAGTGGAATGTGATTCCGACCAATTCTAAAACAGAGTATTAAATCTCTTTTGCTGATTTCCGTATCCGGTAACCAGGGTACATTGGGCGGTTTATTAACAAAGGTCCTATACCAAATATCGGAGTTCTTTGAAATCTCTTAGAAGTGTTTATCACATTCATTAAATTGTTACTTAATTACATCAATTTAAACATGATCGAAGTGAAATTCTGGATATTGGTAAATGCTCATAAAAGAAAAAGAGAAAGTTCTTAGTTTTTATTTCGCGGTGCTCCGGCCCTATTGGTTGTAACGTCATAATATATAGCATATAGACTTTCTCAATAAATGGACTATTTAACACAAAAAGATTTCTTCTATTCGGGTCAGTAGTAACAAACTCTTCGGATTTATATTATTTGTCTATATTATATATAACGATCGTTATCACCATCAGCAGACCGAGGATGTCCTCAGCTGGTCAGTGGTCACCCGCATAGACTGCCAGAAGTCACGATCACGACCCACTTTGATATAATGAATATAACTTCGTAAATTTTAGAGCATTAAAGGATAATCGTCAGTTATTTGATATTTTGTTAGTTTCTTTCCGTAGCGTGAGCGATGGAAATACATAACATTATTCCACGAATCTACGACTTATTTAGAATGAGGCTAACGGAAGTAGAGATGGAAATATAAATTATAGAAGATAGGAAGAAAGAGAGATACTTTCATATATTATATATTGCTGTAGTGGCACGTGCGTGATGTGCTAGTACACATTCACTTTCTTTGTATATAAGATATATATATATATATATATATATATATATATACACACACGTTTCATACAGTTAAAGAAGTTTGACTTCAATCGTGTCGAGCACACACTCTATAGTTTTTTTTCCGCTATCGCTTTGAACCAGCGCATAGTTAAGAAGTCTTGCCTGATTTTGAGACTTGTATCGTTTTAGACATGTATACAAAAAATTGTTGGATTTTTTTGGCGTTTAGAAAAATAAAACAAAACGGATGTACACTGAGAACATTATTTATTAACTTGTCCATTGATTAAATAGATTCAATAAACAACTGCACTCTATTTATAAATTTGTTAAAGGAGCATAAAATGCAAGAAGAAGTCTCGTAAAAGATTTTTGACAAAGTTCAAAGGAAGCTTGGTCGTTAGCAAGATAAGGGGGGATTCCTTTATAATGGGCTTTTTGTCGCCTATTGCGTCGGCGATTAAATTGGCGAAACCATTCCACACAAATTCACTTTAAGAAGCTTAGGCGTATTGCGTATTTGATTTTTTCCCTAACCAAGCGAACGAGACCTTCGCCTCGTTTTATTGAACACCAGTAGAGAAAAGTCATCGTTATATTTTTTTAATTTCTTTACATTATATATAGATAAACGAATAGTCCGAGCCATTTGATATGTTGTCGTGCTATACTCGTCCATTCCCCCTTGGTGGGCATAGATATATGTAACAATTTATCAGAATTCTATCTATCAGATTCTGAATGTAGGTTTTTGTTTAATTGCTAGAAAGTATGCGGAAGATGAACTGATATCTGTCGATAATATTGACATGGCACGTAGACATCAAATTACATTTTTAGTAAGAGATAGTGCCATGTTGCATTGCAGCCGAATTGCGCTGGCTCGACCGGGAAGGTAACTCTCGCTCACATAACTCAGCCGTAAAGTGTCAGCAATTCTGTTTCGTTTCGAGTGGATTGCGAGTAGCTGCTGGCCTGTTGGAGGAGACCCCCTCCCCTCCACTAGGCCACCAGAGCCAACGAATCCAACGGGCCAAGGTGGGTAATGCATCTGCATGACAATAATGCTCCGATTGCTCAATTGCCCCCTACTATAAAAAACGCAGTCATTAATAGGTTCGACATTAGGCCGCATTTCCAGGGAAATATCTTTTGCCAGTTACGTCTACTTTGTACGAAAGAAGAAGCGGGAGCTCATTCAATAAAGAAGGGCAACACACCTCCACTTCCTCGGTTTGTGCCTACTGGCATCGGTTACCTGAAGTCCTTTAACCTCTCTGATTTTAAAATAAAACGCATAATTTCGTTTTCCTCTAAAAAATATTTATCAGGATTTTTATCATCTGTAATAAGTTAACCCCAAAGACGGATATTTAAAATACCCAATCTTATAATAAATCTGACAGAATGATTTACACTACGCTAGCAAATTAACGCAAAGTAATTGTCTATTAAGAAAGGTAAAGTAAAAAATAAAAGTAATCTTCTATTCGTTTATGTTTAACAGAGAATAAATGGTAAAATGTTTTGATAAGCTCGAGGCCGTTATGAAGACATTTTATATTTTTACGTCGTTGAAAGGGATTGAAAGGGAAATGCAAATGTATATAATTATTTTGGTCTATTATAGTAGACACACTAATGGATTAAAATAAGAAATAGAAAATAAGTTACGTAATAATATTTTATTTTTAGATGAACTATGAAACATTTTCTTAATTACTAATAAGTAATTGCTTATTACAAGTTTGGTTTTGTGAAGTTGGTCATGAAGAACAAAATATGCGTATTGGTTTTTATTGAAAAAAATATAAATATTGGAGTGCAATGAGCCAACTAAGTGTTGGTCAACCGTTCAACAGGAGGGAAGGCGATCTCCGCACAGTAGCTGGTCCGGGTAGCAGGAGGTCTGTCGTCTTGGCGTTCATTGTAAGAGACCTATGTCCAGCAGACGCAGAGCATGATGATGATGTTGAATGAGCCTTTATCCGTTATAATAATAGTACATATGACGAGCACTCAATACAACAAACTAAACGAAGTAGGACTCCACGAATAACGGTCAAAGCACCGTGAGAAATGTTATTGAGACCGTTCAACACTAGTTTAGTCTTTATACTCGACAGAAAAACCACACACCAGCATTGTCTGCAGAACTTCCTACTTAATTTGTTTGATCATTGTAATTTATAAATAAGTAGCGATCCGCCCCGGCTTTGCCTGCGAGTAAATTATACACTTAAACCTTCCTCGGGTATCGCTATGTCTGTGGGTGAAAACCGTTTGAAAGTCCGTTCAGTGGATTTTGAGAGAATCGATCACATACTGACAGATAGTTTTTTGGGACTTCTATATTAAGTGTTGCTTCTTTAAACTCTTAACGAATTCCCGGACAAAACGTTGCGACACGGCAATTAAGTTAACATTTATCATTTTATTTAAACGGCAATTAAGTTAACATTTATCATTTTATTTAAACATTGTAAAGGAATTCTGGCGCATCCGAAGTGGGCGAAAGGATTTGCATTACTTATTCATCACAGGTGTTTTGTGCAAGCTACTACAGCTTGGTGTTCAGACGTCCGTTACAAATTATTTACACCTGTATTCACAAAAGATACTTGTGTATGGAAGGTAGCAACACTATGCTAATACATTTCTCAATTCTTTCCTAGTATTTCGCTAATTTTGTGAAAAGTGTAGAGCCGACCGTCACTCAAGTCTTCGCTCTGAATAGGCTTAAGGTACCCTGTGTGTCGTGCGTACTGTGAGAACGTACATTATTGATTGTTTTTAGTAGAAGTAAAGTGTGATTTTCTTATACAAGTTCCATTGGTTCATTGGTTTAACTTACAAGAATTACGACCGGTATCAACATCATCAGGTTTAGAGTAATTAAAAACGAGGGTATCTGGAAATAAAGTGTAAATCATAAAGTCCAGGTCAAAGGGCTATGCTCGCCCTCGCTCACATGACACCACCGAAAAGAGAAGGATTTGCTGTTGTCTTTCGTGTCGTTTGTGACTTTTGGAGTAGAGGATTGACGGAGGGAAAATATCTCTGCATAATAATTAGGCGAATGTTTTTAGGCGTCAGAAGCCATCAAAAGGCACCACTCGTAGTTTACTGAAAAAATGTGCCGACACTTTGACATGACTTTACTTGTTCTTCTTGATTGATGAGCTGCTCCGCAAGACGTGAACTAGGTGAAGCGCAATTACTAAAGCCTCGTGGGAAATTTTTAGATATCTGACTATGCCCATCATAGTCAGATATCTAAAAATTTCCCACGAATTTAGGGAGAAACATATATAGTGTGAATAGATAAAAACGTAGTCTGGACCACTCGAGTGAGATTTGAAATCGATACACTGTATGTGTATGTTTAATTGGGTCAGTGGTTTCATTCGCTAACGGGTCATAGGATTGTTTTATCATACAACAATGTATTAGTATAATCTTTGTTGTCAAGTTTGTAGGCATAGCCTGAGAGGCAAATCGCGGTAAAGAGTGGCAGTGAGTTCTCGTACCACATGATACTATACCGTACTCACTGTCTCATGGCGTAAATATATTGTGAATATAAGTTTGTTAGCCCAAGATGTGTATAATATTATTACACAGAATGATCGTGTGAAAATAATCACCAGTGTATTTTTTTTAACCTTAGCCCGGTTCTTGGTTATAACTTTGTAAATAATTCTGGAAACGACAGATTCTTTTAGATAATTTAGCTAAGTCTTAGGACCTACAGCCTATAACCTAAATTTACGTATTTAACATAGAAATATTAAAAAAAAGTATCATAATTGATAATTTCGAAGATTTATATCAAAATTTAAGCAATATAATTTGGTATTCAAAATTATTTTAAAAACTTTCGTATTTTATCTACTTAGTAAGGCCATAAATACTGTTACAATAAAAAATAAAAAAATATTACATCTGAATTTGGAATCTATCATTTTTGTACGATTGTTCATTGTGTTTTTTTCATTTTGGCACTAATACATTGTAGAACATTTTGTAATGTCAAAACGGAGTGTGGTAACAAAGTGAACGGAATCGCTGTGATAACATTACACAGAGTAGGTACGGGGTCAAGTGCAATTTTTAAAACTTTCCATACACTTGGTATTAGATGTTTGTGTACCGGGCTATGGGTACAATGAAATTTCCTCTGTTTGTGACAGTGAAAAATCTGGCCGTCCACGCAGTGCTCGTACGAAAAACGTGGTCAAAGCAAAATATTTTATATCGGGAAATGAAGATAGATAAAGATACAAACAAACGTGTCGCATATTTTAAGAGAAGTTCAGGTCATTTCTCAACTAAATTGAAGATGAATATGGTGGTAAAATCGAAACAACTACAGAAGCAGTACACAAGGGAGGTTACAGAAAGAAATGTTTACGATTGTGAAATTTTTTTTAATTGAGCAACATTATAACAAACAAAATGATCGTATTTGTGCTCAAAGTTCTAAGGAACCTTAATAATTAGGCGTCACAGTTCAAAATGGGCATTATACGATGATGATGGTTTGGTGTGCCGTTAGCTATGTTGGAGTGACTGAGCCATATTTTTGTGAAAGAAGAAGTATCGCCACGCCTGTTGTCCCGGAAGAGGAAGGCAGAGGTGTGCTAGTACATCCACAACTCGTAAGTTCAGTAGATATGCTAGCACACCCACGTTTAGCCATGGTACTGAGTATTTTTGTGAAAAAGGTGTCAAAACATCGGCACAAGTATATTAACATACCATTTCTGAGAAGGTAGTTAAGCCCCTTAATAACACAATTTTCTATAAGCAAGTATGGCCCTTACAGCAAGACCCGGTATCAGATCATAACACTCGATCCACCCGATCTTCGTTGAGTCGAAGGTTTCAGACTTGAGCAGAGCTGAATACTACCATCTATTACCGACCTTAATTCGCTGGGTTATCATTTATGGTCAGTCTGTGAGGTTACAGCTTGCTCTAAAGGCCATGATAATTTGGAGTTCCTGAAACAATCCATACAGTTTTCAGTGAAGGATTTCTCCATGGAGTACGCGCTTTTATTGATAACCGGCCTCAACACTTAAAGAGCTGTATTACAGCCCGTGGATACAACTTCTTATAAGCTTTTTATATTGTTAATTGTTTTATATTTGTGTATCGAACTAACGTATATGACAGTAATAAATTTTATTTGCCTAACATTTTTTTTTTACTTTGTCACAATGTTCTATGTTGTCGCGTCATACCTAAATAAAGTAAGTTTAAGTACATCAAGTCTAAGTATAATTTGTATCAGAAGCGTAGGCCTATTCCAAGTCATCACGAGACGACCAGTATGACCTCGCGGTTTCGCCCACGTAAATCGTGTCCCGATATAGCCGTCCTCGATACATTGAGTACTCATCACAAATATTTATCAATTGCCTGTGAGTCGTCATAAAGAAAATAGCGCGTTAAATAAACAATCGAACTCAGTAGTTTAACATTATCATTATATATCTATGTATAAAAAGCAGAATACGACCATATTAATTTAAAGAGCTTTAAGTGCGCACAAATATAAAGAGGTGATTGGGGGAAATAAAGAATAATATAACTTTGCATCGTCAAAATTCTTTTATATAAAAATTTCACTTATAAAACATTTCATAGGTTTCAAAATTACTAAAAAATCAGTCATGTAATATCTACATCGACAGAGAATATTTATTTCTCGCTGTAGATATTTCACATACAACTCAAAGTAGAGCTCAATTGGAATTCAAAACCCAGTTAACCGTACACTTGGCATTATTCTGTAGACAAGCGAAAACCTAAATTTTGGCTGCATTATTAAATATGTTTCATTTCCTCAAATCCTCTGGTTAGATCACTTGCAGGAAATGCTTTTGACGCCTGAATGTAGCTAAATGAGATTACATCACAAAGGGAGCAAATATTTTAAATAGTTGTTAGTTAAATATGAAACACATTCGAAAACCATTACAATTTGTTTACAATTAAACTTTTTGTAGTAAATATACAGTTTACAATATAAGGCTAGGAATACACATGCCAGTGAAACTGAGAAGTAGCTGGCATATTAGCTACTGCCATGTAGAAGTAACTGGCATATAGTTAATAAATTTGTAAGCTGAACTTGCATGTA
Organism: Eumaeus atala; assembly: GCA_017140195.1. Taxonomy (NCBI): domain Eukaryota; kingdom Metazoa; phylum Arthropoda; class Insecta; order Lepidoptera; family Lycaenidae; genus Eumaeus; species Eumaeus atala. Next base: position 420,180 of record JAFELO010000097.1, on the reverse strand, counting down.
ATTTGTGCCCTTGCATGGCTCTATTTTAAGACATATACACGCGAATGTGGCTGGCACACTTGCGTTCTAAATTGCTTTGAAAGTCATTTAAAGGGAATTAAGAAATATCGTAACTGCTAAAAATCCAAGATCCATACAAATATACATATCTAATAATATACGCCGTTTAAGGTGCTCAGGTAATTTGAAAATGTAAAAAATATGAGTGTGCTTTCCACCAACAGCATTCCATTCTTTAGACCACACGACAAAAGTAAAACCTTTTTATATATACAAAACGTAACTGGTTTATCAGCTAGTCGTACCTGTCGAAGCTGAAAATAGTAGTACGTGGTAGTGCTATGCTCCATTGCAGCGAAATTGGGCCGGCAAGGCCGGGAAGTTACCTATTACTAACATGTTAGGTTTCGCGTGGTTTGTAAGTATCCGGTGGCCCATTGAAGGGGACGAAGAAAGGATTGCTACGCATCTGCATGACAATAATGCGGATGTCTGGAATACTTAACAGTAGACGGTTGAATCAATTTACACAGAAATAAATGACCGATGTATTAATACATAGATAAAATATGGTAGAAGTTTTAAGAAGTAATTTGTTAAATTACTAATTTCTAACGAGTGATTTTCGCACAAACTTCGGAAATCAATATTTGCGATTTCGTTAAAGTTAATTACGTCAGTTGCAAAAGTTTTCTCGCAGCTGGAAGCACTTGCTCAACTCGATGTAGGTAACCGATCCAAGTTAAATAAGCTTTGCTAAAGTCATATCGAGATGGACGGTTCTTTGGTGGCATTCGATTCTTACGTCTTATAAGGCACTCATAGCTTCATGATGATGTACTGGTTACCGCTTAGGTAATTGAAAATTGATAAAATTAAACGAGATGTAGTGAGTTAACTCTTCCTTTATTATAATTAACTTAAAAATTTATTATAAATAATTAACACACTATCTCTATCTTAACATATCAAAAGTGGTTGGAAATGAAAATCTCTTTCATTAAAAGTGTACTAAAAGTAAATAATATCTTAATTATAAACATCAAATGAATGAAAATGGCCAGGTAGTAGCTTCAGATAAACTGCGTGTAGAGTACTGCGCCGTATTCCATTACGGCCAGCCGAAGGTTCGAAGGTTTAGGCGAGAGTTCACTCATTAACCGTTCGAGAATACTTTTTTATTTGCAATCAAAACACTTGGCCTAATTTAACACTTGTATCGATCACTCTCAACTGCCCAAAATCAAGATATTCGACGACATTCCGGCTAATTGCTGGCCCAATTAAAAAACAACACTGTTTGCCAAAATGGGTAGCCGTAATGTAATACCGCGGCCTGTACAACCACGATAACAGAATACGTTCTAACAGTTTATAGAATTTTTGTTTCTTTTTGTTTGATAATTTGACTTCGTATCACAAGAAAATTTCTGAGCATTTGATTCGGTGCAATCTTTACCAATCTGTAGAGAAAATATGGATAGTTCCCTCTGGTTTGATTTTACACGAGTGAAATGATAGGATCCAGTTATTTCTCAAAATAACACTGTCATACGCCAGATAAACCTATTATTATAAAGCTGAGCTAGCCAAAGTGTACAAGAAATTCGCTTACGATGTTGGTACGATGTACCACGTAATATGTTACTTGCGTGATTTCAAAATATTTACGATATGGTTTATATTTAAAACTCAGCAGCTAAGTCGAAGTAAAGATTTTTATTCGTTTTATATGGTTTTCAGATACCAAAAAAGCAAAGAATTACTTGTACTGTATTTTTTATGTCATTTTACTTGTACTGTACTGTATTTCTGTAAATTGTAGAAATGTGGCTGCTGTAGCTATAAATATCCGCATATGCAGATGCATTGACCTCTTTCATCCTATCCCGCAAATAAGCGACTGGCCTGCCCGGTGTACTATTGACTATAATGCATGAGGTGACCTCATTTTTCTAACATAGGACAAGAAGAGAAACCGTTGTGTTTTGACGACTACTGACATTCGTTTTGGAAGAGGTAGTGCCATGCTGCATAGGGAGAGGTAGTGGCAAGCATAGTGCATGAGACTACATCCTCCTATGCAACAAAATTGGGCCGGCACGACCGGGGAGGTACCTCTCGCTCACATAATACCACCGTAAAGTGACACATTCAGTGATATAAGAACAGCAATAATGTAGATGTTGTAAATACTTTCAGGTACGTGGTGTATTCTGAGGTAAGTGTTATTAGAATTTAATACCAGTAACATTTCTGCATTGCGCCCAAATCGGGCCGGCAAAACCGTGGAGGTACCTTTTATTTTTTATATTATTAGACTTAATACATGATATGGAATATCACATAATACCGCCGTAAAGTGACATCTTCAGTGTCGAGTCTCTTGCGGATTGGAAGTACCCGGTGGCCCATTTTGAAGGAGGGCAACGCATCGGCATAGTAATTATGTGAATGTTCATGGGCGTCGGTAGTCGTAAAAAGGCTCCGATTTCTCATTTGCCCCCTATTCTAGAAAAAAAACTATTGTCATAAATTAATATTATTTAACCACCATCATCATCAGCCTAATCATAAATCTTTTCAATGACTATCAGGATTTCCAACTTCTGCCTTTCACACCCATATCGCTTCCACTGACCCCTGCTCAACTAACACGGGACTAACAACACACATTGGATTATCGCTTGTGTACAAAAGCAATAATAAAATTTCCCCAATAAATTTTAATTGCAATTATATTTAAAGGATTTTAATGCCCTTCGTTTGTACGGAAGTTGAAACGGGCTTTATTTATAATTCTTTTCATTTTCCTCAAAATATACAAAACTAATTGATTGTTTTCATTTCCCGCAACCGTTTTGGGCTTTTATAAAGCACATTTGGATTAATTTACATCTTTGATTATTACAGAAGGCTAACAATGAAATTGTTCTTTCTTTCTGACTTCAAAAAAGAGGTGTATAAATCGATCTGTATGTTCTTGTGTGTTTAAAATGTGACTGCGTGATCAAATGAACGAGAAATCGAAAGATACAGTACAAGTTTAATTACACGGAAGACGCTCGAAAAAGAAATTGCTGGAGATGCTACTTTGAATCATAATTATGGCTTCCACACACTAATAGGGGGAACACGTCCCCAAGGCTTTAAGAATGTTTATCTGTTGGTTTTTCTGGAACCCAAATATAAAAAGGCGGAGCGACAAACCAAAAAAGATATATATAATGAGAATGAGAAAGATATATATAAGATATAAATAAAGATATATATATAATGTAAATCGGTACAATTAAATGACGTAGTAATTGAACTATCGTCCATTCAATACAATAGATGAGAAACAATTCCTGAATGACATTCGTTTCTCATATAAATTTAGACCGAAACTCATTTTTGTATGCTTCTTTGCTCTTATATTCCCGTGTATCCGAGGACAGGTAGTTTCAGCGAGAATGTAGTCATAAAATTGGATTTTCTGAGTTTCTGTATCGTCTTTATAGATTTTTTTGAATTTGGAAATTGGGTGGATAAGTTTATGAAATAGGTATTTCGTGCATCTCGCTGGTAAGCCAATGGATTAATACAAGTGTTGTTATTGTATATGTAAGCTAGCGATCTGCTTGGGTACGTCTTTTAACGACAAGGATGAGATTATACATAGGAACCTTCCTCAGGAATCGCGCTATCCGTGAGTAAAAACCAAATGAACATCCGTTCAGTAGATTTTGAGAAGATCGAGCACATAAAGACACGGCTTTTAGGGGACTTTATTATATACGTAATACTATCGATCCGCCCACGGCTCCGCTCGTGAATAAATTGTGCACTAAAACCATCCTCGTGAAACCTTCTTACAAAAATATTTGTTTACCTGATGGTTATAAGAAACCGGTCGTAACTGTAAATTGAAAAATAAATAATTGTGGAAATAGTATATAAAGTTTATTCATTTATTCAAGTGTCATCCTCGGTAATTTCTCCATTCATGAACACTAGT
>JAFELO010000097.1:386877-400154 GCA_017140195.1 Eumaeus atala | reverse complement strand
GACTGTCAGTGATTCTAAAGTAACTACCATTACCATCAAAGTTAGTGTGTTGTTTTCAGTTAATAATATCTATCATTTTTTTATTTCCGGCTATTATTTCTTTATTTTGTTTGTAGGGGTTACGCTCTGGACAGGCTGAAGCGATTATATTAGAAGTTTCATCGAAAAATGTCGATGGAATAATAGGACATCACGTAGGTTACATTTTATTTTTGAAATACTCAGAGCTACGTCACAAACTTTTAAAATTCAGAGCTTTTTTTTAGTTCGTATTTCAGATGTTATGTTATCTGTAGAAAATTAATATCTAACATTCCAACATCATACCGTGTAAATTCGAATAATTTATTTAGATAATATTTTAGGGCCTACTAATAAAAGCTAGACAGCGTACTAGTACTGCAGTGGAACGGATATGTTTTGTTTGAAAATTTAGGTAACTGTGTAGTCTGGTTAATCACATGGAAATACTTGCTTTGTGTAAAATTAGGATGTGTTAGTGTGTGCGACAGGAACCTACACAAAGCGCAAGCATTAATCAAGTTTCTTGAAGCTTACATTATATCACTGTGCTAGTTTCTTTTATAAATTAAAAACTATGTTTTTGGAAATCTATACAAATTGCATAAAAAGGAAATATTTGATTGCTTGTTTTGTCTGTTTGTTTACATTGAATACATGGCTTCAAAACAACTGAACTGGAATAGTCCCACGTAGAAATTTATATTTAATTGAAAGTTAATAGAAATTTATATTAAAATCTATACAACATTCTATACAAAAAAGTACCTTCACGCCTATTATCCAAGAAGAGGTAGGCAGAGGTGTGCTAGTACATCCACAACTCGTAAGTATACTAGAACACCCACGATTAGCCGAGGTACTGAGGCCCATGATGTCGTAGGTGGCAAGCCTATGGCCACTTCGGGCACAGTCCAATCCCGGTCAATGTAGTGCGTGCTCAGTATAATCTATACAATTGTCCCATTATACGTAGAAATGAAAAAAAAAACTTACATAACATAATGACAAATTGGTAATTAGTCTATTTTTATTTCAAGAAGACTTTACGCCCCATTAACACCCCTCGGGTGGGGCACCAGTTTGGGGACTCATAGCCCGCTATTGGAAAACCCTACCTCACTTAGTGAGGAGTCTTACAGAAGCCCTCAGCCGCTTTAGTATAATAAATTGAGCCCGGATCTGTTACCAACCCAGAAAGAGTATCACGACAATAGGCTGGATACTCATTTATATGATCCAGACTAAACTAAAGCCTTGGGGGTGTCGTCCGTCTCGCTCCTCTGGTGGTGCTCAGGCTCTGATATTATTATTCATTTAACGTATAATAGTAATGATATTTACTATAAATGTGAATGTTAATAAATCACGCCTTAACTGTTGAACTTTGGTGACACTTGGCAATAAGATACAACAAAATAACGCATCACCTATAGAAATACTAAGTTTCGCACGTTTTGTCTAGGACGGTGAAACCCCAAGGCGCAGGGTATTGTGTAATAAAATTGATACAGCGCTTCTGTAATAGAATATTGTTCGCTCATCTAAATATAATTTAATATTCTTAAAGGGTCCTGGTTAGTACGATAAAATTGTTGATGCAGCTATCGGAATGAAAATGTCAGAGAATCCTCACTTCCCTTAAGAGTTTCATTTCGTTAACGAAATTATTCAATTATACTTTAGGAGCATTTCTATGGTTACAGCTATCGCGTAGAAAGTTTTTACTTTGTCATGTAAGTTTGTAACTCCAAGGAAATTTGATGTTGTAAGATGCATAATTTCAAGTTTTGCGTTAGTTTATGTTAGTCATTAGTACACTTATACACAGCTAAGAAATTGTGAATGTAATTTGTCTAATTAAATCAAAGTTATATGATAACTTTTGGAAGAGGTAGTGCCATGTATGATGCATGACACTACATTCTCCTATGCAGTGGAATTGGGCCAGCACGACCGGGGAGGCGCCTCTCGCTCACATAATACCGCCGTAAAGTGACATCTTCAGTGTCGCGTTTCGTGCGGTTTGTGAGTAGCCGGTGGCAAATGAGAGGGGGTGAAGGTGGGCAACGCATTGGCATAGTAATTATGTGGATCTTCATGGGCGTCGGTACTCGTGAAAATGCTCCGATTTCTCGTTTGCCCCCTATTCTAGAAAAAAAATCTAACTTACAAAAAAAAAAAAAACTTTAGCCCAAAATTATTACTTTATCGCCAAACATCTGCGTGACGTGTAAATTATAATATAATAACATCTGTGGACTTATTACACCGCGTTAGTCTAGTCCTGTGGTAAGTACCGTAAGGATCTGTGTTACAGGTAATAGACAACGGAAATATATCTAATATGTTGTATAAATTTAAGAAAGTTAAAAAATCGTAAATATATAAAATATTTAAATTTTTTTATTACAGAAATACATATATTAAACATCCAAGTCTTGGGCGGGATTCGAACCCGCGACCTCTGGCGTAACACGCGGCCTAACCGCCATGCTACCAACTGAGCCGGATGGCTCGGGCTGTTCGTAACTATGTATGTGTGAAATCATAATTATAAACAGAAGTGGCACATTATTTAAATTTTTTTGTAGTATATAGGGGCAAACAAGAACTTGGAGCCTTTTGACAACTACCGACGCTTTATTGTCATGCAGATGCGTCGCCCTCCTTTTTTTTAGTTGTATTATTTTATTATATATTGTACTGTTGTGTCGATCCAATTCCACTTACCACAGCATAGCATTACCTCTTACTATTTTATTATAACCATATCTTTGTGATTCTGATAGTTCATTTTTTACAATATTCAACGTCTGCCGGAATACATGTTTGCATCATATGTGTTACATCTATTCTAATGTTATAAAGGTAATGGGAATTTTTGTTAGGTTAATCGCACTAGTCTACTACTCCGAGTCTCATTTCGGTTCCAGATAGCCAATTTATTGAGAAGCTGTATACCACTACGCTATGACAGTTGGGAACGGAGTATGCAAGTTGAACGGGTAAACCGCGGTGCTACAAGTCTAATTTATTACACTGCATATCCAAAGGTTGTAAATCTATTTCTATAAAAAAATTCTAGAGGTACACATATATGATCATTGTTATTATCAGCCCTTATCGGTCGACTTCTGGACATGGGCCTCTTTCAATGAACGCCAAGACCACCTATCTCTTGCTACTCGCATCCATTCCGAACCGGCTACTGTACCTCCGTACAGTAGCCGGTCACACACCTGATATACGGTCGACCAACACTTCGTTTTCCTGAACGTGGCCTCCACTTCGGAACCTTATTGGCCCATCTGCCATTTGTTGTCTGAGCGTGTGACCGGCCCATCGCCACTTTAGGGAGCTTATTCATCGCGTGATATCGGATACTTTAGTTCTCTGCCTTATGACTTCGTTACGAATTCTGCCGGACAGAGAAACACTCAACATAGCACGTTCAATAACCCCTTGAGCTACCGCAAACATGCGGACCAGTCCAAAATTAAGAGGCCTAGTTTCGGCCTCGTAGGTCATCACGGGTTGGTTGAAGACTTTGTCTTCAATCTCTGCGGTGTAGACGACGTGAGAATGTAACGAAGCTTCGGAAATGCTGCCCAACCCAACTGAATCCTTCTATCGGCTTGTATCTCGCAGTTACATCTACCTAATTGCAATAGTTGCTTGAGCTAGATGTATTCGTCTACGACTTCGAGAACAGCACCATCGACGTTGGACGTTGACTTTTGTCTTCTCCAAGTTCATCCTAATGCAAGTACGTCGTGAGGATTCATTTTAGCTGTGCAACACTTCCTACAAGCTCTCCAACGTATACATATATACCTAATAAAATGTTGTATTTATATGTTGTATAGGTGCAATACTTATTTTACCAGGTGAAATATAGATGGGCATAGATGGATCAGAAAATGTGACGAATTTAAATGAAAAAATTCAATTTGTTAGTCCATGTACAATTTTTTGATTATTGAAATGAAGTTTTTCAATTTATGATCACATACGATCATTTTGTTTTATTACGAACTATCATGTCCACAGGATAGGTTCAAAAGCGGCACACATAAAATGGAAAAACTGCAGCGCGAAAAGCAAGCAATGTTTGCAGTCCATAGAATCCTGTTTGCGTAATGTACAATGCATGCGGGAATAGAATACTGCTAACATATTTTTTGTAACTTATTAGTTTTCTTTTTGTCATTTTTGGCTGAGATATGATTTGTTTAACATTGATGCAAGTAACATTTAATCCACTTTTTTCTGTTCTTTCGTTGTTTGTCTTTCCCCGATTTCTGCGGTACTCAACCTTCAGAGTTGAAATAAAATGGGACCTTTAGGTGACCAAGTCCCGTGTTATCTCAAAGGAGTAAATCATTATAAATATAAAAAATAATATGATAGCATTTTGTGCAGGATAAGGTAATAAAGCTGGAAATTAAAATAATTTTTATTCCTTTTTTACACAAATGTGAATATTTCTTGTGTCATTTTAACTATGTTAATAATAAGACTCTTAAAATTTTCTGAAATTTACACCCACTTCTGTTTTCTTTTTACAAGTATACTAAAGATTGATTTAACTGTCAAATATTATTTTTCTTAACCAAAAACCTACCTGAGTGTTTTCTAACTAGGTAACGTATACTTCTTGTTGGCTCCTGAAATATTATAATAACAAATTCGTTATTTTGTATAAGTTCATTATGCGGTTCGACATGGTGAAACACGTACCAATGCCAAAACTACTCGTAAACATTAAGATATATTTATGAGATTCACCCTTCACTCGCAATGGAGTTCTCAAAAATATTTTTATTCATATAAGGCATCTTATGCCCCTTCTAATATCTATAAAAATATGTGTTTATCAAGTTTCAAACCAATCAGGTGAGTAGTATCGGCGTGGCAGCGTAACAGACAAACTTACACAAGCAAGTGTAATATTACTAGGGATTAGATCGTTAAAACATACGACGAGATACATTTTTGTCTTGCGCATGAGACCAAGAAGTTGAGGCTAAAAGTGGAAAGTACTATGTATGACGACAGTAGCTCAATGACAAAAATACTAAGATACAAAGACAGCGTCTCAAAATCGTTCGTATAAAATGTTAACATGAAATATTATGTACTATCTAAAATCAAATTACTTGTTACAAGATTGAATTTGCAAAAAAACATATTTAAATTATGCACGTCTTTCAAAAAGACTTTGCTCTTTAATAATGACCTAGGATCATGCGCGTAAGGTTGACTTTGCAAAAAAAAAATGTTTATGTACAAACACAGTCCGTGATGACCAGACTCACTGACATTCTTTAGAATGTCAGCTTAGTATGAAATCGTGTATGTTGTAGTTTTGTAAATCAATGTGGCATATCTATAGCTTTAATATTTAATGATTCATTTGGCAGATTTTTGATGACCAAGCATTAATACCATCTTCAACATAGACGTTAGAACAAGGATTAAGAAACAATGGACAGATAAGGGTCTACCCCCACTTATCCATCCATTGTCTTTTAATGCACCCTCATATGTCTAATGTCTATTTTTATCTGTGGTAAAGGACAAATAAGCTGGTGATTTTTTTATAAGGGGAGAATGTTTTGGCTAGTACTGTCGCCCATAGATATCCGATATAATAATAATAATAATATCTGTGGACTTATCATACCACGTTAGTTATTAGGGTTTCGAACCCTCGACCTATGGCGTAACACGCGGACTAACCGCCATGCTACCAATTGAGCCAGCCGGTCGTAATTATGTATGTGTGAAATCATAATTATAAACAGGAGTGGCACATTATTTATATTTTTTGTAGTATATGGGGGGGTAAACAAGTACTTGGAGCCTTTTAACACTGAGATATACAATATGTAAAAAAATCCTGTTTTTCCTTCTAAACATGTATAACATATGCTTACAGGTAGCCCGTTACCAAAAATAATATTTCGATAAAATTTAATACAGCAATAATAATTAAATAAATAAATATTGAAAAAATGTTTACAAGTAAATTTAAGTTTAAATGACTGCGGCACTACAGTCAATTGTCACGTGATGAGTTCATGACCAATTTGCCGCCAAATTTATCTGGCCTACGGGACACTCTAATTTCAATGATATTGTGGTGATATTATTAGTGCAAGATTTTGTCTGTATGTTTGTTGTTCTTTCACGGAATAACTAATGAAAAAATGTGCACATACATTTAAATTAAATTAAGTAAAAAATACTTTCGATCCCAAAAATTGTACCCTTGAGATAGATGTTACTACGCTGAATCCGAGGGCATAGCTAGTCAACTAAATACTTAGTGTCCTAAAAGAAGTGATCATTCCATGAAAGCAACAACCAAACAGACGAAGAAGGTTTCCTTTGTCTTTTGTAAGCGGAATCCCAAAAATAGGCCGCTTAACAATACAGGCCGACTTTAAATACACGGATTTTGCATAAACAGTTACGCATTCAACGAGCCCATATTTTCTGTTCGGTACTCGTACCATGGTGCCAACTATTTTGGTTTTATAATTTATGAACTCCTTTATATGAATTATATCATTATCAAGATCTTCATATATTGCTACGATAAACGAGGAATCGGAGCCGCTTATATGGCTGCCGATATTTCCGCAATTGTCCTGTAGAGGTGTTGCCATCCTTCGGTCCTTCTTTCAAATATCCTTCGTGAATGGGCGCAAGAAACGCGACAGCAAATGTTCCAGTTCACGGCTAGTGAGAGCGTCAGGTACTTCTTTGTCCGCGCCCGCCTAATTCTTGACATGCAGCATAGCACTACCACTTCCTATTATATAATTGCTGGCTGCATCACGTAAAAAATGGGTACACACTTTACGATCTAACTTCATTGATCTTGACCCATCAGAAGTTTGAACACAAGCACCGTTACACCTAATTTTTATTTCTATGAGGTTTGTAGTTACCAATGTAAAACTTTTTTACGCACGGTTGGCTTGGGGAGTAAGCTGGGGAAAATGCGACGAGAGAGTTACGAAAATAAGGCCTACGGAAATTGACAGGGAGATATAAATTTGAGAAAATAGAAAGAGAGCGCGTTACGTTTCGTATGTTATAGTAGCGGCAAGATCTCTATCTTGGTGCGATCACATATTTTCAGTCTCTCTTCACCTCATAGACAAAGCATGAAATAAAATTAATTTAGTGTTAAGTTTTACTTCATTCCTATTGAGACGCCAAAGCACACTCTTATTTTTGTACAATTTTATTATATTTTTAAACCACAGTTTTATGGGGTTTTATTGAGAAAGAAATTTAACACCTGAAGATATGAAATAGGAGGTGCCTTTTTGATGTTCACTTTATAAAATTCTATAATACTAAGCAAGTACTACATATAATTGTTTGAGACTTTCACGTTTGTTACACATTTTGTAGTTATCTAACGGGTTTTAACGCGATACATAAAACACTTACTACAAGGTATTGGCAAAGTTTTCGTAAATACCTTGCTCGACATTTCCACCAGCCAGGGTTACACCAGAGTAGTGTAACCCGGCTTTAAGTATAGCGTTAAAATCCGTTAGATAACTACAAAAAAGTACTATATATTTATGTTGGTTCAAACCTGATATCGACTTCTGTAAAACTGACGAGGCTACAAATTTTTATTTGCAAATTAACGTAAAGAAAAGCAATAAATATAAGTTGCCCACAAGTTAATGTTTAATAGAAAACTTGCAACAAAGTGAGCAGAATAATTTCAAAGAAAAAGTTTCGCTAGTGTTTCACTTTAGCGAAACTTTAACCGGAATCCAACAGCGGTTCTAAAAATTGTTTCAGGGAAGTCATGCACCTACGCTATCTATTTGAAGCTGACTATGACCTTTTTATTATTATGTTTCTCAAAGGCTTTATAAACTTAGCAAGGGTCCTGCGTTATAGAACTTAAAGTATTGTTATTTTGAAAGGAACAAAGGCACCTAACTCTTAATTATGGCCTTCACTAAAATAAATCAAATCAAAATTATTCTAAGTAGAAACTTCTGATGTTACTTGTCCGGGCTGTGGCTTTGTAGTTTAATTTCAGCCAAACATTTTTATTCGAGTGAACCTATTACTGGTTGGCGGCGCTGTTACTCCCACCTCAACCGTTCTTCGGACTAGCGAAGACTTTTGTGTCTTCAGGCTTAGGGAGACGATAGGGGTATAGATCCCTCTCTCTGCCCGCAGATGTGCCGGGTTGTTTATGGGATTACCATACAGTAATTATTTTCGGGACTGAAAAGGGGGAAGCGGTCCTCTTCCGTGGGGAAGTGTGGACTAGTGGGACGGTGCGCGCACGATGCCGTTTAAATTGCGGTGGCGTGGGTATGGATAATTGAGGTCGTTTATTATTTGGCTTATCAGAGGAGGCCGGCTTCCTCGCCCCTCCCTCTGACAGGAGGGGTCCGATTCGCGCTCGAAAAATAACGTAAGCCGTGATCAAAATTTAATTTATTATTAGAGCTCTCTACAATCGCGATTATACTATCTCTATCGTAATCTAAGCTCTCAGCTTAAGGATATGATCCCGGGCTCATTTTCGTCATCGGTGTGTGAGTTTGTCATTTCGTCTTTCATATGTTATATCTGTGTTACTTACTACATTTAAGGTTTCCTCGCTCGACCGGTACGAGCGCTGTATATGTTAATGGTCATAACAGATAGCCATAACAGATGCTGAGACCGCCCTTGATCACAAGCAAAGACACATCATGACACGCATCCGCATTAAAATGCCAATAGGGCCAACTAACGGATATCAGTTTTTAGTCGGTAATAGCTATCGCCTCACGACCTGAGCCGGACACACAGGCCCCCTTGGGTCGGCTGGATGGTGCGTAAATGCATTTCTCCTGCTAGAACCAATATGATATACTCTGCTCGTACAGGTCGAGCGATAAAATCTTACATGTAGTGACACAGTTATAACACATGTGACTGACAGAATGTCAACCTCACACACCGTTCACGGAAACGAGCCCGGGCTCAAATCCATAAGTTGAGAGCTTAGATTGATAGAAATAAAGTAACGCAACTCTAGAGAGCTCTAATAATAAATAAATAAAAAATACGGCTTTTGCCGATTTGTAGCGCAAATCGACCCGATCGAGAGGGGGGGGGGGCGAGGAGGCCGGCCTCCTCAGATAAGCGAAACATTAAACGACCTCAATTATCCGTATCCACGACACCGCAACTCAAACGGCACCGTGCGAGCGCCGTCCCACTAGAGTGGGGACGGGGACCGGTTCCCCCTTTTCGGTCCCAAAAATAATTACTATAGGGTACGCGCACAATCAATCCGGTTCATCTCTTCCCATCTGCGGGAAGAGAGGGGGGTCTGTGTCCCTATCGTCTCCCTAAACCTGAAGATAAAAAAGTCTTCGTAGTCAGTTCGAGTTGAGGCTGGACTAGCGCCGCCAACCAGTATGAGGTTCCTCCGAAAAAAAACATCTATATTACATCTACGGTTGCTGTCTACTGTGACGCAACTTAACAATAGTCCAAACGCAAACCCAGGTAACGCGTTCAGTAATTTGTAGGATAATTTGGTCAGAAGATACTTACTTTATTATATGATTAGGATGAGAATAAAGTAGTGAATATCCTACTGTAGAGATGAAAATGACTCACCTGTCAGCTTCTATATATTAATAACGTGACTCTAGTTTTCTTCAAGTCTTTATGTGAAGGCTGCACACGAAATTTTATGTACGGCTAACCGTCTACGGTTAACAAACCGTGACAGCTAAGTAAAAAATATATATTAACAATAAGTTGTTGGAGACGTACAAGTTTCTGTATTATCACACGTACATGCGTCTGTTTGAATTCTGACGCAACAACATCTTAAATAATAACGTATTAAATGCAAATTATTCAGCAGCCGAGTAAAGAGATGGCAGTCAGGTGAGGCCCTCACCTGACTGCCCTCTCCATTCTCGGCTTGCACAAGTCATTGTAATCTTGTACTGTCTCCACTTTGACTAGGGGTGGAAATTGGAATTACTTTCTTCTCTTTATGCCTTCCTATGATTAAATTCGTTGCGGGTCCTAAAATAGTTGTAGCGTTTTCCCTCGGGCTCCCTGCGGTCAAAACAATAGGTTCATTGTAGATGCCGTTGTTGATCCTGGCGATACGGGTGTATTAGAGGTGTGAATGAGTCACCGCTTATATATGTACGCTCAACGGCCAAGCCTGTCAAAAATACTCACAGGTTTACACTGAATAGGACTAGGATAATTTAAGTATAATAAAAATGATTTGTTTTTTTTTACTTGATACAAAAGGAAAGCAAAATATATAAAATCGTATTTCCTCACGTACGTGACACACGTCAGACCTTCAAATGTTTCCGTCATCGATGACAAATATCATTAGAACAGACAAATAGAGAATTAGTGATTTGTGCGGTTATAAAGAACAACATAATCATCTTTTCTTTTTTAATGTAACATAAAGTATTATGTTTTTTGTTGGAATTATGAAAAAAAAATATTTTTTACATTATAGGGGGGGCAAACGAGTAATTGCAGCCTTGTCAGGACGACGTGTGAATGCGCTGCCCCACTTTCCTCTCCCCTCTAATGGGATTATATTACACAAAAATGCCTGCCAAGAACAAGTCAGACTCGCCCATAACGGGTTCCGTAGTAACAGACTGAGAAAATTCTGCTAAAAAAGTGAAACGGTGGTGCTACGCTTCAAGCGGTGCTCCATTTATTTCACTTCTCGTATTCTCATAACGCAGGCATTAATTCGTTTCTTAATTAGCAAGCTATTATAAAGTTACATTTTGTTAGTATAATTTTAGTGGGCAATGTTTGTACCTAAAGCTGTTTCTGTTTGAACCTTTGTTTAGATTTACCAAAATTCACGGACTTGTAGATCCGGCCTGGTATGTAGCACGTATCATGTGCGTATGTCGATGACAGACCACTTCAATTTATAACATATCCATCCCCTAAGCTGTGGGTTGAGCCTGTCTTAGCCCTTAATGCACGTAAATGGGCCCTTGTCTGAAATAGTGTCATCTCCTTGATTAAATTTTAAAGGTTAATTCTAGAAGGGATGTGTACTTTTCACATTTCATTATCATCATTGGTCTTATTTTTATCGCTCGCGTGAGAATCATGTCTGGAATTATAAAGAAAAGAAAAATCAATGCTATAGTAACGCTGTATGGACATTTTGTTTGTTTCTTTGAATGCATTTTATTTTTTTATTATGGTAAAATACTTAAATAAATCGTGTTAAAATATTTTATTAGCCAATGCAAAAAATGATTAGCTTTATATTATTATATGTTAGCTTTATATTATTATATGCTTTTGTAATATTATAGTGTGTGGTTTGATTTTTTTTGTTATCATATTGTTGTGTGCATATGTCCAAGATGTTCTTAAAGTAGCGCCAAATAACTTTTAATTTAAAGGTATTTTGCTTTACTTTAAGAACACATTTGACACGTGATTACCATTACGTACATTTAAATTATTTTTAGTTAATAACCAAAGATGTTATGGATGTACCTATTACTTGATAGTGTTGGGCACAAGCGAGCCTTTTATGGCTACCGACGATCATGAACGTCAGCATAATTACTATGCCGAAGTGATGCGCTTCTTTTTCGTCTCCCCCAACGGGTCACCGGCTAATCACAAACCGCAAGAAACGCGACACCGAAGATATCACTTTACGCCGGTATCATGTGAGCGTCGTGAGCGAGTGAGAGTCGTACCTCCCCAGTCGTGACGGACCAATTTCACTGCAGGGCGGCATAGCACTACCTATTACAAAAAGTATTACCTAAACAATAAAATAAAAAGGGGCCACAACTTTGTCATGTAAGTAGGGCACGGGGCAAACGGGCTACAAGTTCCTAACTGAAATACACAGGACAGGGATTGCGCTCACTTGGTGTTCAATACTTAACTACAAGCACATGAACGCTAGAACTTTCTATATGACGTCACTTGCCACTTAGTCACGTACACTTTGTGTACTTAATTGTGTGTATACGAGACAGGTGAAGTTTAGTGTGTGTTGTCGAAATCGTGGTGTGTGTGCCACATTACATTACTGTCCTATAAATACTTGTGTATGTGTGAAACAAAATTTAGGTTATAAAACATTTTTAAATTTTCATTGACTTATGAAATTTATATATTTTTATATAACCATGTATATAAATAATGTAAATATCATTCATATCCAGCCATCTAGTCCACTCAACAGTTCCTAAGCCTCGTAAATGGGCACTAGCCCAGTAGTCTAATAAAGCCTATCGATATTTTACACTAGTAAAAGATCAGTGGGTTTTATTACACACATACAAAATTGTTGTATCGTATTTTTCGTTGCTAACGTGTAATCCTACAAAAATATTTAGATAATTTAAAAAAAAAATTTTAGCTCTACCTCCAATATTTTGAGTTTTAATGAAAAAGTGATAAAAAGGGGTTGCATCGCCCATTAAAAAAGTATTCACGTTAAGTTCTTTCACATTGTTAACAAAAAAAAAAAAACACAATAGTTTTTTTGTTATCGATTTTTCACAAAATATCCGGTTTTTTCATTATTGTGTTGGGACGTGTGTGGACATATCTTACATATACTGTTCTGAGGAACATTACATTAAGGTTGAGAGTTGCGATAGTTCTTTGGTGCCTGACCGTGCTACGGTTGCCGTAGCGGACCGTCCCAGCGTCACATAATCCTATTTCAGAGTGAACCGTCACTTCTTTTCTACAATACACGTAACACGGCGATACGTACAATTTACGATACAATATACGAAATACGTTTTTTTAAAGAATAGGAGGGCAAACGAGAAATGAGCCTTTATCACTACCGACCCCCATGCACATCCGTATAATCACTGTGCCGATGCGTTGCCCTCCTCTCTCCCATGCGCCACCGGCTACTCACAAACCGCACGAAACGCGACACTGAAGATGTCACTTTAAGGCGGTATTATGTGAGCGAGAGGTACCTCGCTGGTCGTACCGGCCCAGTTCCGTTGCAGTGTGTAGTACCATGCACTATGCTTGGCACTAGTACTCCTCCTACGCAGCATGGCACAACCTCTTCCTATAAATACGTAGATAACACTTGAAAATTATTTAGTCGTACAGATTGCCACTACTAAACAATTTACAGAAAACTTGGTAGTCATTAGTCATGGCACACTTTGCAGCTATACACACACACACAA
>JAFELO010000097.1:360994-386758 GCA_017140195.1 Eumaeus atala | reverse complement strand
CACGCACGCACGCACGCACGCACGCACACACACACACACACATATATATATACTAATGTTTTTAAAGTAACCTTTACAATATCATCGGAATGTTTTAATTTCTTATGGATTGGAAAGAATTTCATTTCCAATAGCGCACCACTCCTATAATAATAATGGATCCTCTGCAATTTAAACGATAACTCCTCGTCGTCGAGACCTTTTGTTTTAAGAAACTTGAGATTCATTTTATATAATTCTCATTGAAAATAATGTAGCATTTTATATAAAGTTAACACTCTCTTTTAGTAAACGATTTTGATCAACGAATTTATGTATTTCAACGTGGTAAATAAAATAAATATCTTCCTTTAGGTGCGTTAAAAAATGAGAATGTTTACAAATCAACGTGTATGACTGTTATCGCGTAACAAACAGACAATTAAGTTACGCGATAAAGTCGTCAATTACTGTGGAGGTATGTTCGAAGTTACTCTTTTGTTTGGGAAGTTCTGCCCGTGGATTTGGATTTGTCTCATTGTCATAGACATCATGATCTTGGAAGGAAATCCTCGCATTTTATATGCATATACTTTTTATTCGTGAAGTTATTTTTTATGAGATAGGGGGCAAACGGGCAGGTGAGTATTAACTACCGCCGCCTATAGACATCGGCAATACTAGGCGTCTTACAGACGCATTGTCGGCGTTTAAGGAACAGGTATGCTCTATTTTGGAAGACCTCTAAGTAGTTTCTGATCGGAAATACCGAGGAAGACAACTGGTTCCACAGTTCAGTTGTGCTCGATAAAAAGTTTTTTGAACCGCACTGTTGTGTACACACTTACGGACATCAAGGTGATGGAGAGTTATTGTCCGAAGATGGAATTCTGCGGCTGGTATGAAGCCGTGGAACACTCCCCATAGAAAATACGATAAAGGGCGCACAGCGAACCGACTTCTCTTCGTGGGACCAAAGTGCGTTTCCCCGCGTCAACAAAAAAAAAAAGAAGGATCTAACCATTGCGCTTAGCAATTTCAATTATCGTATCCACATTTTATCTCAGGTAATGATTTGATTTAAAATACTTTCATTATTGCGCCGGTTTAGAAATGTAACGCAGCGGTCTACTCGCGTTTGCCGGTTTACTACAGTCAATTCGTGAGGTACCCATCTTTCAAGCTTTTTAATCTTCCCAATTTGCACCAAGTGAAATAAAAATGTTTTATCACTGACATCGCAGCATGCACTCGGACGTGGTTTGCGATGGATCCGCTTCCACAATAGCCTTCAACTCCTCATTATCAACTTGGGTCTCAGACCGTCCATGGGGTTTGTCTGCAGGTCGAAATTTCCAGAACGAAAACGTTCAAAAACGAACTGCGTTTTCTTTTGCAACACGACCGCCATACACATAATTCACGAAGCCCTTACTCGTAAATAATGCGATATTTTAAGTATTCCATTTTGTAAAATAAGTGATGCAAACAGAAAAAAAAAACAGAAGAATAAATACAATTTCGTTATTAAATTGGCCAGTAGGGAAAGCGCCAATTTCATATACCAATACCTAACCCAATAATATTTGAATGTTTGCTTCTTATAGTCATCATCTACTACTGAGTCAGTAGCTGATAATGCTACGTGTTAACTTACCCTATAAGTAAATTCCGAGGCAGTCCCACCGCCATCTAGCCGGATATGTAATCGGATGATGTAATCACGGAAAAATGGAGCGATGCCCTTACATCGTTATGGTCGTTGTTCTCATACTGTGCTGATGATGGAAGGCACCGTTCCTTGCATGTGTTGGTGGAGAATATTCAATTGTAAATAGCTTTTTTTTTAATATATAGAATAGGGTGACGAACGCGAATCGGAACCTTTTTACGACTACCTACACCCATGAACATCCACATAATTAGTATACCGATGCATTGCCCTCCGTCCCCCCCCCCCTCAATGGGATGTTAAAATTATTTTTTTAATGACATATTCTGTTGCATGTCATGTGACAGGAGCAGACAAACCTTAGGTTTATGGTTGCCTGCTCTTTTTGATCTAATAATTAAAAGAAATGAGAAAAGAATTTTAACCCATTTGTTGTCTAGATAATAGACCCAATAGTGAAACAATGGAAATACCAACCGTAGACATTGGGCATAGAAATCAGAGGCAGAGAGACCGAGAGTTTACGTACTTCTCGAGCCACGGGGGTGTAATAGCGCCATCTGACTCCGGACAGTTATTTAGTAGTTAGAAAAATTCCAATAACGCTTTTTTGGGTTCACATGAACGCACGGCTACACGATCAACAGTTGAATACTTACTACTAATGAGGTAGTGAGGATTATTTACAATTAATGGGTTAACTGAGAAAGCAGCAAGAAGACTCATTAAGGGTCGTTAAGAACGTTTCGCTGTGATACGACGAATACATCATTAGGGTACAAATATATTTGTAGTAATTGTTTTCACGAAGCAAGCTTTTGCTATATAATCTTGGTTTAGGTTTTTTTCTATCATGGGAGTGCAAAGAAGAAATCGAATCCCTTTGACGACTACCGACGTTCATAGACTGAATTCATTACTCTCCTTTCCTCCTCTCTCCAATCGTTCATCAGCTATTCACAACCCGCACGAAACGCGACCTCAAAGCTGTTACTTTAAAGTGGTATCATGTATGCAAGAGATGCCTCCCCGGTCATGCTGGACCAGTTCGGCTGCAATGCAGTATAACTACAAATAACTGATAATTACTCATATCAGGTATATATAACAATTAATTTTCATTAGAAATACAAGAGTGAAAGTTTAAACACACAACATACTATTCAAATCATGGATTAGAAAAACTATTATTTGACCTTTGTAATCGTTACACGCTCTGGGCTGAAAATCACAGTACAAGCCTAAGAAGTCTTTTCCCCACTTATTCAACTGTTAAGCCGGGTGTAAACAATAAAGGAGCAAGAATGGAGTTATTAGGACTACCAGTATCAATTTAATAAAGCAGTCGAACAAGGCGAGACACCTATTATTTTTCCTAAAATACAGCATTTTCTCTCTTTAAATGTGGTCTCGGATTAGCCCTCCGCGTTTTCGTTTTCAATTTTTCAAGCTTCACTAGGCGCTCGCCATTTAATTTGGATCTGTTATCCTTTGTTATCAGTACACTTGTTAAATCAGACGAATATAATTATTTCTTCCTATTGGCGTGGAAAAGAGAACAGATTTTAATTTCTGTGAAATTTACGTTCTAAAATGTGTACGTTTAAGTACAATTTTGCAAGTAATGAATTATTGTAATAAAGTTTGGTTTTCCCATGGAGCGAGTTGGAGGGCATGTTCTTTTCACCTTATTGAATGTTGAATGCTCCGTGAGTGGGATTGAGCAAGCAAAAATCTCCACATGTTAAATTATATTTTTCTTTGTATGATGGAATATAATGTGGAACCATCTAATAAAGGGACAACGCATCTATATGATGTAATAATGCGAAGGTATATCGGCGTCTATAGTAGACTCATGCCTCATTTGCCCCTCTATACTATAAAATCATGTTTCACCCGAACATTATAAACAAAAAAAAATTACTCATTATACTATGAAAAACATGTTTTTCCCAAGTAAATATCAAGAGATACCTAATGATTTTTACTTAATCGGCTTTACTTTCCTTCTTAGTCACTTAATTAGAAATAATTTACCACGCGATACGACCTACTCGTACAAAATGTTATGAATTTAAAAAAGTGAGTGAGAAGTATTGAAAGCGGCTGTGGCTACATTGTAGGCGATTCAGTTTGGGATAAAAGGGGAAGTACCACTTACATGATGCCGACTATGCCATAACATTTGGTGGTTATCCAGGTTCCTATTGGGGGGCTGTTATCTTCATAACAACGGCAAAATGGCAACGCTTCTGAAACAGTGTAGATACTAATGGGCGTTCCTAGTCTCCTGACTAATTTCAATTGTCCCTCTATGTAAAAAAAATAATAATTCTATTAATAAATGTGGAAAATGATGGCGATATAAATGGGAAATATTAAAAATATTAAAATGGAATAGAGCTTTGGTATATTCT
Source organism: Eumaeus atala (assembly GCA_017140195.1). Classification (NCBI taxonomy): domain Eukaryota; kingdom Metazoa; phylum Arthropoda; class Insecta; order Lepidoptera; family Lycaenidae; genus Eumaeus; species Eumaeus atala. The sequence continues at coordinate 382,687 of JAFELO010000097.1, read as the reverse complement.
CAAGAGTCTGCTAAAGTTTGGATTGTACGTGCTCCTATTTTATAAGTATTGCAAATGGCTATTTTAAAAGCCTTTTGGAATTTCTACAGTGTTTCTGTTTTATTGCGATAATAAAAAATAAAGCTGTATATAATACTTTTATTATATAAGTGTTATATTTTTGTTATATAAGTGGTAAAACTATTTTTTATGCCATAGGAGGATAAACGAGCAGCCGCTGCTGAAATTCTGTTCGGACATTATAATAGCAGCGTGAATGTATATAGATTTTATTAAGAAGTAGTGCCATGCTGCATTGCAGCGGAATTAGGCCGACACAACCGGGGAGGTACATCGCGCTCTATCGATACCGCCGTAAAGTGGCATCTACTGTGCTGCGTTTCGTACGGTTTGTGGGTAGCCAGTGGCCCTTTGGTGGTGAAAAGTAGGGTAACGCATCGGCATAGTAATTATGTGTATGTTCGTGGGCGTCGATAGTCGTAAAAAGGCTCCGATTGATCGTTGGCGCTTCTATTGTAGACAAAAAAAAGTAAATTAGCGGTTAGGTACAACCCCTATGCACCGGAGATCACGTTACGCCGTGGATCGTGCGCTTGATTTATATCCGGTCGTGTCGTATTCCCGTCCCATCGGATTAGACGAATGAGGGAATAGCTAGAGAGAATAGTGCACTTGTGTCTGCGCAAACACATGTGCACTACTGCGCACTGCATATGGTTGCTTAAATTCGGCGCGACAACAATATTATGAGAGCTATTGCCACTTCAATTCATTCATTTCGCCATTTTGATGGGAAGGTAGAACGGAAGAGAATTCAGGGGCAGAACCTACAGCTTTGCGTGCTCATAACACGCGGGTTCCTGTGCATTCCTGTGAATGCCAGATTTGGTCCAACAGCAGTATTACATTTTGTCAAAATACCAATAGCAGTTTTTAGGCTCCCAATATTATGGGATCCACGATGGAACATACTAATGATTTCACCAAGTATAACGCTTAAATATTAAGAATTATATCATGTATAAATACTCGCTATACAAACATTTGGTTTCGTTCAAGCTAACGGAAGAAGAATAGATTCGAGAAGCTACAGGATAAGTTAATGGAGCGTGATAAAAAACACTCTATAATCCAAGTTAACGAAGTGATAAAACGGCGACTTTGTCATTTGATGTGCGCCATGGACCAGCGCTAATTGTAAATGTAGACATTTATTAAACCATTTCGCACAATTTCTTAAACACAGACTATGTTGGTATCTAAAAAGAATCTATATTTTAAATGGAATTTTAATTAGGCAGTCTTTTTTCGAGTTCTTTTTTTTATATATATATCATCATCAATCGGACGACTACCACTGCTGGACATAGGCCTCCCTCACAGAGTAACACTCACTGAGTGGATATCTCATATAATAGTAATAATAATCTCCACATATTATTATAGGAGTCCACGTTTCTCACGCCACATTAGCCTAGTCCTGAGCTAAGTACCCTTAGGACTTGTGTTACAGTTACTAGCCAGCTCAAATATAATATTTTTTTTATAAATTAAAAAATGTGTTTATGTTATTTATTTTTAGAAAAAACATATTATAATACATAAATAAACATCCAAGACCTATGTAGGATTCGACGCCGCAACCTCTGGCACCACGCGCTCGATATACCTGGTCACGCTACCACTGCGCCAAAAGGTCATATGTACGTGAGAGAGAGTTCGACCTCAACTTCGGTTGCGAGCAGACGTGTCTTTCTACTGTGCTCGCCCGCCTTTGTTGTGTCCGACGCTATTGTCCGCACCGCGGTGCGTGACTAACCACTCTGAAGAGAATTTCTTGAAGTTTCGGTGCAGAACACCGCCAACTGGACCGCCCGGCGACCGTGAGGCCGCCGATGTGTTCACGCGCAGACTGCCCACCTTGAAGATAAGCAGGTGAAGAATCCACACTCCAGTGCAGGCCCTCGAGCCCTGCACGGGGACCATGTCCACAATCTCATCGCCACCATCAAGCCCGAGGAGGCGAAGAAGCTACAGCAGTTCCGTGGAGTCGTCGAGCAGCGACGAGATGGAGCTGGACAGCGCTTCGCAGTCCTCGACCACATCGGAAGCGGCAGTCAACGAGAGCGACCGCATAGCGGAGTCGGCGGAGGAGACGTCGCCGAACCCGCAGACACGTGAGGAGACGAGGGTCCCTCACAAGAGAGAAGCCCCAGGCACGGGTGAAATCGCCACAGCGGCATTTCACTTTTCACCCAACATGGTACGGAACACCATCAAGGGGTTGAAACCCAGAAAGGCCCCCGGGCATGACGGAATCACCAACATGCCCTTGCGACACCTTCCATTCAAGACGATCACCGCAGTAACGAGACTGCTGAACGGCATCGTCCGCACTGGACACTTCCCCACTAGCTGGAAGTTGGGCCACATCATCATGTTGCAAAAACAGGGTAAGGACAGCAGGAGAGCAGAAAACTATCGCCCGATAACTCTGCTACCCACTCTGTCGAAGACCCTAGAGTTGCTCATACTGAGACAACTCATCCCCCTTCTACCACTCAGAGACGAGCAATTCGGTTTCCGACCCAACCACGGCACCACTCACCAACTGGTCAGGGTCACCCATTTGATCGCAGTGGCTAGAAACAAGAAAGAAGCTGTAGCCGCCGTATTCCTCGACATGCAAAAAGCATTCGACTCCGTATGGCATAACGGGTTAATATACAAATTAATCCAAAGCAATGTGCCTAAACCTCTCATAAAAGCGATTACGTCATTTCTCTCTGACAGGACATTCCAGGTGAGAGTGGACGGGGTCTTGTCCGAGAGGAAATGTATCCGTGCAGGTGTACCACAAGGGAGCTGTCTCTCGCCAGCCCTCTACAACTTTTACGCCGGGGACGTGCCTCCCCCGGAGTGACCGCCGCGCTCTACGCGGACGACACCGCCTTCTTGGCCGCGTCTCTTAACGCGAGGCACGCGGCCAAAAAACTACAGAGAACCCTCGATCTCCTGCCGGAGTGGCTCCAGAAATGGCGGCTGGCGGTCAATCCATCTAAATCACAAGCGATCACCTTTCCCAGACAGAGCATCCTCGGTGCGCTCAAGGTACAGGTCGTCGCGATTCCATGGCACAGGACAGCCAACTACTTGGGAGTCGTGCTAGACTCCGGACTCACGATGGCTCGTCAGGCCGAAACCGCCATCAGAAAGGCCAGATCAGCCACCGCCAGGCTGGCGCCACTCCTGCGGGCGAGTGCCATCCCACTAAAAATGAGGATGGCACTGTACAACATCCACATAAGATCGAGGCTAACATACGCGACTCCTGCCTGGCATCACTTGCTGAGCGATACGAACAAGCGGAAGCTCCGTGTCGTTCAGAACAAGGTGTTTCGGCAACTGGTCAAGGCTCCAAGGTTCGGGAGGTACCATACTATACTCAGGGACCTGCGCGTCGAGCCCCTTGATGACTTTGTCGGCAGGATGTCGAGCAACCTGTTCGAAAAGGCGGACGCGTCGGAGCACGAGACTCTCAGGGGTCTCGCACCCTGGCACGCCCGCCCCCCGGACAAATATAGCCTGCCGAGGGGGGGGGATAACCAGTTTCCGTGTACCTCCCACACAGGCTAGAAAAAAAAATCACTAATCCATTTGACTTCATTTCCACAGGTTCTATACATATATACACTTCTCCCTCTCGCTGGACGCTGCAGACGGACATCGCCGACACCACACGGGCGGTACCGAGTGGGACGTGACAACCCCGTTGCCACGGTCCCGCAAGGATACGGCCCGCCGCTTCTCCCGTGACACCAACTTCACGGCCAGGACCCATCTTTTCCTTTTTTCTTTCTTTTCTTCTGTTTGCCGCGTCTGACCTTTGACCTTTACTTTCCCACCAATACACAGTATCGTAAACGCAGCGTGCGATTCGGTGCCTGTCCATAGGGCCATCACAGGAGTGGAACACGTATACACGTTTCCCAGTTCGCTCTGGGACCTGTGAGAGTGCCCCGACAAATGGATAGACGCCAATCGTACAAAGATACCAATAGCCCAGGCACATAAACATATGTGCATACGCACTCAGAGGTCAACATGACCTCGCATCAACCACAGCCTCGTAATGACGAGGCTCGAACAACACATCTCCAGTAGGGAGCTAAGCTCCGGTCTGGACCCCCCTCGTCCCGGCAACGGCAAGAGTGCGAAGACGAAACGAGTGTACGTGAGATATATTAACAATCGACATACTTACGTGTTATGGTGTAGCATTGCCGACAGTAATTTAGAATATTTTAGTGCAATTGAATAATAATAATATATTCTAGTTAGTTCGACCTCCATGCATATTAAGCCCGAGATAGATTCCGTATTTGAAAATGGTTTGAGATGAAGGCAAATAGAGAAGCTGAACAAATATACTTAGAAAGCAACATCTAACTTGTGGTCTAAGTAAATTTTGTGATACACTATCAAGATATTAAATACAATATTGTGTATTAGTTTAGTATCATCTACTGGGGAGCTACTTCTCGCTCATATGATACAGGAGTATAATGACGTCTTCGGCGTCCCGTTTCGTGCAGTTTGCGGGTAGCTGGTGGCCCGTTGGAGGGGAAGAGGAAATGAGGGCAACGCATTGACATAGATTATTTTTCTTTGTTTTGATTTTTCGTTTGTATCCCTATTCTACAAAAAAAGTAACAGGGACGTACAGTTATATATGACACGTTTAATGCGTATTGCGAGAGTTGATCTAGACGATCCATTTGGAAAAGGGTGAAATATACAGAGCTATATAGACATATCTACGTACGGAGGTAGTGCCATGCTGCATATTTTTATTTAGTATGCTCTTAATATCGACGTGAAGTGGCGGCAATGTAAAATGTCGTCGCGTTTCGTATGGTTCGCGAGATCGCGACCCCTCGCTCTGCCTGACCAATAATAAATTTACAAGCGTTTGTGGTGCCGGAGACTTCCGCCGTGGACCTCCAGCCTCAAACTTTGAATTTGAGTCTGGAAGCCTAGGCTAGTCGTATTCTAGTGGAGGTGATGCTGTGCTCTTTGACACTCTGGCTAAGAACAGACCACGCGTCGCCATAACCAGTCAGTCAGGACATGTTATTATAAAAATATAAAGAATTTACGACTCAAAATTGTGCCACTGCTTAAACATGCGATTAGAGTTTTTGAAAACGGCCATGTGTAAGCGACGAAGATCGGTAAATCTCATGTGGCAAAGGTTCCTAATAAAAAAAGGTAAAGGGTTTCGATAGGGTCATTGTTTTGCACAATTTTATAGCTTGCGAAAAATGACACCTATATGACCTTTGTCGAAATACTTATAGACGATTAGGTCCAATTTCAAGTATCTACTTTTTTACATATTAATCAAAAACTGAATATCATCTGTGATTGTGTAGAATGTTCACTAAATATCCCAGTGTATGCTACTTAGTGAGTTGCAAATTATCTAGTAATCATTACAGTAACACTTGATGAATAAAAACTATTTTCATAAATTTTCACTATTTATTAAGTATAATGCTTACATTTACGGCCGTGTTATATTCGTCATCGTCGAGTATGTAATCATAACAGTATAAATTTATCGCCCCCTTGTCACGTTGGGAAGATTGAAAAGGAGGCGAACGTAAACGCGGAAAATCTGGGTATGATGTTGTTAATAGACGGGAGTCGGTAGTACCCCGGCTCCAATTTCCTTCTTATGCTGAAAAAAAAACAAATTATTTTTTACAGTATTTAATGGAGACATTTTCTTATAGCTGACAACCAAATAGCTGTGAAATACAATGCAATTGTTAATATTCAAAACTGTGTATCCTTGTTACGACCAGAGCTACAATAAAAACCAAAAAATAAAGCTTCTTGTGGTTATGTTTTAACATTTAAAGGTTTTCTCTGCCACCACCCGCCACTCTAAAAACACGGGGGTTCTGCTTAATTCTTACTTTGTTTTTTCTTTCTAGAATTTTATTGCACCGAGTATTGTTTTTTACATTTGTGTAAGGATTGTTAATTTACACAGATTATAGTATGTCAACCCTTTTTAATCTTGTACAAGTTATATAATAGTATACAACAATGTTATTCTAAGTAATATTTGTAGTGTTGGCATGACTTTAAAATCTTTATGTCGTAAAATAACTTACAAAAAAGGATTATTTATTTTTTTAAATCGGTATTTTTTATTATAAAACTTCTGCCATGTGACACAAAACGGCTCGGCCGAATCGTCGGTGATGTAACATGCTTGTGGTATTTAATTGCACTGGTTTTTCATTACTATTTTTATATTTTATATGATTCACCATACGCCGCTTGGACCAATACTAAGATAACACGTTTGAAATTGCGCTATGTTTCTTAAAAAATACAGTGTCTAGTCACATAGTGTAGCACAGGCAGTATTGACTTACAAGTCACAACTGATAAAATTGATTTTCGGATTTTTAGAAGTATTCATTATTCTTCGGAGTATCAAAAAAGTTCGATTTTGATTAATTGCATGTCACACAATAGCTTAGTTTATTGGTAATCTAATCAATTACAAAACAAAAAATAAAATATAATACAAAAGAACGCAGAAATTTCTCGTATCAATTTCTGTGCACCTTTTTTTGTTAGATAGGGGACAAACTAGTGGATGTATAATGATAACACCCTGTAGATATCAGAAAAATCAAATCGTTTTGCAGACGCGTTGCCGGTCGTTGAAAAATGAGGATCCTATTTTGTTTAAAACGCCTTAAAAGTATAGCAATGATTATGATTTATCGTATTGTACTGAAAATATAGAGGTGGGCGGATTTTGAAATAAAGGGACCACACGAATATAGCCGGTACATTCTTCAATTTAAACATATCACGTCACCGCCATTTCGCAAAAATTGGAATAGAATGTTGAGGTCCGCCTTTTTCCGACTTTAATTAACTTTTTATACTTTTTGCCAGTGATATTTCAATAGACAAAAAAATAAAAGTTTAAAAGAAAATACTTGGACTAAATTTGCTTTTTTTAATATCCACAGAATATAGTTATTTTATATACCATTAATGGATGAAAATAAATTTCTTGTAAGCTAATTATTGTAGGCAATAAGTATATTCATATTTCAGACAAAAGAAAAATATAAAAATTATCATTACAGGAGATAAAGAAATCTGATATAATGAGAAACGTAGTAATTAACTAATATAAAAAGTTATATTGAAATATTAGAAAGCCTTATTTATTAATGTCTTAAGTTTACGCGAATATCAGTCATTACAATAAAACTACTTCTAAGGATTTCATCGCGGTTCATTTAATTATTTATCTGGCCCGCCGTTTTACAAACTTCACATCAACCATGATGACGGGTAGACTGAGAGGACAGATGTCCATGAGTCCTTAAATAAATAAATAAATCGCGATAAAATCCATAAAAGTAGTTTTATTGTAAAGTCTTATTTAGATGAGAATACCTTATTATATTAATCGCCATACCGCCTTCCAGGGCTCTTTAAAGTCTAATGTTGACGATATTTTAAATTAACGTGTCCAAAGTTAAATATATGCACGGTTACTCGCTGAAAGTAAAAAAAATCTCTAAATTGAATAAAAGTGAATCAAAGTAACGGGCGATGTTATTTAGCCACATGTTTTTGAAGCCAATATAACTTTTTCACTTAGTATTGTAAGATAAGATTTCTAAGCGAACTAAAAGATAAACAATAGCTCTACACGCAAATATCAAATTATTTCGTGTCTTCTGAGAAATACTATTAACAGGCAAAGTTGGTATTAGCCCTAAGTCATGACCTTTAAAATAATTATACAGGTATTCCACTTGTATGTATTCCACTTTTTTTTATTAGTATAGGGGGAACCAACGAGCAATCGGGGCCTTTCAACGACTACGGACGCCAATGACCATCAGAATAATTATGCCGATGCATTTCCCTCCCTTTAACCTCCGCTCCTCCAATGGACCACCGTAGTACAATCGATCCAGCATCAATGAGGCAGCGCCTCTATCTCACTTGACGGGTAGTGGAATTATGGCTGTCATGATATGGTCGTCGGTAGTCGAAAAAAGACTCCGATTGTTCTTTTGCCCCCTATTCCATAAAAAAAGGAATTACATGAACATTTTCGATGATAGCTCCAACGCAACGGAAATTCACTAATTACCAATGCTTTACCCGTCACACTGTACCTTCCATCCGAATAATAAACTTAGCAACTGAAACATGACCACGTCGGTCTACAGTTTGTAACATTTTATGATTTATAGCACAAAGTTTAGAATGTATACCGTTGCAGGCAACTGTGTTGCTATCTCTCAAAACTGTTAAGAACTTTTAAATTCTTTCACAATTTCACATAGACCGGCTACTGTAGAGCTCGCCGCGTATCCATTCGTTCGTAAGTGATAAAAGTTTGACATGTTTCTGCTCTGAATAAGCTAACCACATTGTTACTGATTGTACGGATTTTATCGCGGTTTATTTAATCATTTATCTGGCCCGACGTTTCAGAAGCTTTACAACACTCATGGGCACGGGTGGACAGTCCGTAAAAGTAGTTTTATTGTAATGACTAATACTCGCGTAAACTTAAGACATCAACACATTGTAGTATTTTCTTTGTGCGAAGGTGAGTACGAGCCCTTGGGCTGCTGGCACTATTTTATAGTCTTTACAAATTTTAGGAAGCGGCAGTGGCATGCATGGTGCATGACACTACAACCTCCTATACAATAAAATTGGGACCGGGGAGGTACCTCTCATACACTTGATACCGGCGCAAAGTGGCAGCATCGTTGTCGGGTTTCGTTCGGCTTATGAGTAGCCGGTGGCCCATTAGGGGGGAGGGGATAGGATAGAGCAACGCATTTGCGTAACAATCATGCGAATGTCCATGAGCGTCGGTAGATGTGAAATGTAGCTGAGACAGACGGATGTGTTTGAGAAACCATATCACAGGGAATTATTAATTGAAAAGAAAACACAAAAAATATATTTCTTTTCACATAATTACTACCGGTAACGGTAGGGAAAGAAAGATTCTCGAGTGGCGGCCCCGCACCGGAAGACGAAGTATGGGACGGCCTCCTACCCGACGGACGGACGACTTGGTTAAAGTGGCGGGGAGCCGTTGGATCAAGTGGCTCGTGACCACGACCCGTGGCGCGCTCTGTGAGGGAGGCCTATGTCCAGCAGTGGACGTTGTCCGGCTAATGATGATGATAATGTAATTACAACTACAATATTGTAATTATTTTATGGACAAGCAGTTGAAGATTTTCTTATAATTGTTGGGTAGACCTGTTAGCCTCCTCTCTTCTCCTCTCCTCCAATAACAATCGGAAACTCACCAACGACAAAATAAGCTACATCATATCTTATTTTAATGGATTAAAGTTCTCATTTTCAATAAAAAAAACTTTCACGTCGCGGTATCCGATCCGAATAGAGATTAAATAAATCATTATAATATATCGTTTCGTTTTACGTCCCAGTTTCGAGCGATGGTTCAACCTCGTTGTGGATGGAGTGGAAATGAGCAAACACTTTACCTATATGTGGCCAAGTACTTGCTCATTAACTCTGGCCAACAACCAAGATAATAATAAGTCTAAGTATCCATTAATTGTCTAAGTGTTATAGCCTCAGGACTTTTAACGACTTCAACAATTAAACAAGAACTGAGACGAGCTTTCGCGCGATATAATACAAAATTTCATTTAATTGAGTTTATTAGGGCGGTATTTAATTGAGTTTATTGGTTAGGGACCAAACGATGCTATACTAGCTATCCGCCGCGGCTTGGCCCATGAATAAATTATACGCTAAAACCCTCACCGGGTACATCTACAAAAGCGCTAACCACGTGAAAATTCGATAAGAAGATTTTTAAAATACGTACATCACATGGATTAGTAGAAATGAACAAGCCGTTAGATAAAAATTGTCGTCTCGCTGAACAACAGATTGCGAAAGTTGCAGCGACTACTAACATATCAAGCCACAGTAGTTTATGAAAGTAGTGAGTGATGTTAAAACGGAGTGTTAATTGACTGTGTCCATTGAATATGTAAATAAATAATAATACACATTAGAATAAATATATTATGTTCAGAAAATTGACGCTGGCGGAAAACGGCGTGACATCGCGAAATATAGTCGTATGCTAATTTTTTTTTAAAAACATCCTCGAGAAGTAATGTTTACAACACTTACAATAGTTAGTTAATATTCAGATAACTAACAATTTTCATTTTTCTCAAAACCAACGAAACAAAAAATTGCTTAATAATCCCTTAAATACAGTGCAGCATATTGAAACGCTGACTCCACATAAAGTACAGAACATATGTTTAAAAGGATTCATAATTTTCGAGGTAACAATTTGCTGTGTTGAAGTGGCAAACAGTGCGAAAGTGCATCGTTATATTCTTGATTGCGAATGAAGTCGAGCCGTGCATTTGTGACGTCAATCTGACGAGACCGGATACCTTTGTTCAGTGGCAAAATTGTCATTTTGTTGCGCGTATATTCATAATATTGGGAACGTTTCGAATTACATCTTGTTTTAAAATATTCTGTCACTCTCATAATATAAATTAGAAAAGGACTTGTTTGGTTTCGAAACGAAGTCTGATTATACATATCGAAGGTATTTTGGGACCAATGTGACTTAGGGAACAAGAAAAGGTCTTACTTATCTATAAAAGGCCGACAACGCATTTACGAGACCTCTGGTATTGCAGACGTCTGCGGACGTTGGTGTTCACGTACTATCAAGTGGACTAACTGCTGACTTGCCACCTATGCAATAAAAGTAATCGGTGAAAGAACAAAAGCGATGCATGCGAAGCAATGCTTTAGTTCTTCACACTTATTCTTTTATGCTATCCGCATGCACAGCTATGCACATAAATGAAGGCTGCCCCGATCGTGCTATGCAGGGTTACAATGAAAATAGCGCTGAATATTAAAGGACCTTATTTTCCGTTCATTTCTGATGCATTTGGTCATATCATATGGTATCCGAAACTTAACCCTTGTGGAGATTTTTAACCTTCGAGATTTTTATCAAAAATGCCCTTATTTTTAACTTTCGTAACGTTTTCTTTGTGATTGAAACAACTAGATTGCGTTTTCTCAATGTAATTATTTGAAGACATGCCAGTCCGTAAATGATCTTCAAAAGCTTAACCTAAGATTAGCAGTTTTATAAGGACAGCTCGACAAAGTTAAGAGTTGAAAAAAATTCACTAAGCGTTATGCACATTAAATAGGTTTTAGTTGAAGAAAATGTATGGTGCTCAATCTGCACGTCATTTCAAAAACATCTGCATTTCTATAGCTAAGCAAGAAGGTATAAAACACTTGCTAATAAGTACACAGAACATTGACCAAAATAACAATTAAAGTAAGAAAGGTGTCTGGCTTTAGGTTAAATAAATGCTTGAAAGCTTAAATGAAACAAATGAAAAATAACGTCCTTTAATATCCAGAACTACTTTTCATGTAACCCTGTATTATGTTTACTTTCTCGGTTGTGTCAATTACGGCGATTCACCAATAAAGCTACTTCTTATAGATATATATATTTTTTATATTTTACACTTTATAATATTATGCAAATTTGAAGACTTAGTACAGTCTATTATTATATGGGAAAGATTTGCAGAAAGTTAAAAATGGAATATATATGCATTAATTGAACCGTTATTTATTACTATTAATTACTCAAAGTTTTTTTCTTTTAATTTTTAATTATTACTATTATTACTTAAAAAAATCGTTCGAATCAATTATTTTTATTAAATTCAGCTAAGCGTTATACTACTTTCGGTAAAGAAAGTTTTGATCCGAATTTGTTATTAAATTTTTGTTATTATTATATTTTGTCGATATGGTCGAAACTCAACAAAGCCCCTTTTGAATTCTAATAACAGAAAAGTATATCTACTACCACAAACACATGGCATTATTCTCATATAATACATAAATTGTGACGTATGACATTTACACATACATAAATAATCACATTATGACATTTAGCTTTTTTTATTTACAAAAAGGTTTTACTTCGTAATTGAGATCGAGTTTCGCTGTATAAGTGAACACTGGTGTGATAAAATAGCTCTTATATATTCAAATTTGGTGCAAAATTTATGGACGTTCAAAAAGTAATTTTTATAATTCTATTCTGAATGAAATAAACGAGTTTAAGTTTGTATTCAAATTTAAATAGCCTACAGTAAAAGCTCTTATAACCACATTAAAATTAACAACCGAGGGATGTTTGCATCTTATCGCTCTTACAACAATCCTAATTTAAACTTGGACAATGTTATGATGGCCATTGATAAAGCAATACTAAGAGAAACTTTTTATACAATACCTTTCTGAGACTCTTAATTACATTCACTTTTCATGTTAATGCCAGATGTTATCGGGCTTTGTTTTTATAATTACAATAATTATCATTATTGTTAGCAGATAAAATAAGAATTTAAAAAGATATGTAATTACATCATAGTGTTTTAATTTTAAATATTCGTGTACTACACGATCACAATTATCTGTAGCCTTTATAGAATATGAAACCCTGTTCACATTACACCTCTCCACTTTTTCTCGCAACATTTCATGTTAATGCCAGTTGTTACCTGGCTTTGATGTTATAATTACAATAATTATTATTAACAGATAAAATTAAAATAAATATGTAACGACATCCTAGTGCTTTAATTTTGAATATGAGTATACGACACGATCTCATTATCGCTCCGTTCCCATTACACCTCCCCGCTCGCTCGCATGACGTCAATTCTACAGATATCATAACCAAGATACACGTGTACACTACTAGATATTGTGCAAATTTTATGCTTCCTTCAATTATACGTGCTTTTGAAATTAACAAATGAGATACAAATTATTTCTATGAGAGTGCTTTCCAATTAGTGTTACGTGTGCGTACCCCTGGGTACCCCTGTAGAAAGTGATAAATTATTATAAAAATGGAACACCCCTGTAGAAAGTGATACATTATTATAAAAATGGAGAGTTTGTTCGTTTGTGTGGCACAGAAGAGAGCCAAATTTCACAGGCTACTCATATGGGCCTTGAATATTCTTCAAATGAAGGTCCACCTCCTTTCCTCTTGTTGAAGTTCTTTTCTACAAAATTCTCGTAAAATAACGGCGTCGGTTAATCGATGCGTTAAGACTATCACAGGAAATCATTAATATACCTATATTTATATAATTCCCCGTTCGTGTAATAATATATCGTCTCAGTAAGGAAAAAATACAATATATTTATGGTGACTTGGTATTTGATATCAGAAGAAATACATTATTTTTCCACCTCGTAACTCTTGCTTTTTTAAGCATATAAAAGAGCAGTCAGCTCACGTGACGGCTAGGGATCGCCAAAGCCCAGAGACATCTACAACACTAGAAGTCTCGCAATTGATTTAAGGGTATTTCGGAAATGAATAAGCTCTTTTTATAGTACAGGGGGACAAACGAGCAATCGAAGCCTTTCAACGAATGCCTAAGCTCGTGAATAGCAGCATAATTATTCCGATGCGTTGCTCACCTTTTCATCTCCCCCTAAGACCACCGGCTACTCACAAATCGCACGAAACGTGACACCGTATTTTTCTTATTGACGAGTCCAAGTGATATCGGCCCAAAAATGTCGAGAGGGCAGCTGATTTCATTTAGCCGGCCTGCGCGGGTGGAAATCGAGCTTGAAAGTACACAGTAGTAGACTGCGGAACAACTAGATGGTGGCGGTGTCATTTGAAATTTTGGTTCAAAATTCCACGTAATTTGGTGATCCCACAGTAATATTATACCCTAGGGGTTTACATTTTACAGCATGAAACTCATTAATAATTAAGAAAGGCTTTTCCTGTAGTACGCGTCATGTACCACCTGCTCTCGGGTACATAGTGTGATATCGGTAGAAATATTTTATTCATTAAACACCGTGCCATACACTGAATTGAACTAAATTTCTCTTCGTCAACATTGAAAACTGCCCGTATATATTAATGTAGGTAGCAAACCAGGACAAATATTTTACGAGGTCAGGCAACAGCTGCGCCGAATACAAAAAATAAACGTCACATTTCGCTGGAAATATTTAGGGGCTACAGACACATATTTGTGAACTTTTTGGTACATTGACATCTGAATTTTAAATCATAACGAGGTGTCGTCAATGACTTTGGCCGCATGGTGACGAGGTTATTTAAATAACTTTGATGTGAAACCGTTTCTAACGATGGGGTTGACCCTTTGAGGTCGGACGCGGCGGAGAGGTTAAACTAGTTTTGAGTAAACAGATATAGAGACAAAACAGATACCGCAATAAACTAAACTGATACTTTATATTTGATGTACTCATTTGCTAAGCTGAAGATGAAAAGACCTTTGCATGAACTCCAGCTACCCGTCCTGGGTTGTCCTGCTAATAACAGGAACCAAGCTCTGTATTAGGTCTTCCTCGGTAATCGTTCAATATATGTGTGAAAAACCGCATTAAAATCCGTTCAGAATACTTGAAGTTGCTCTGGGGCACTTTGTTTTACAATAAATAGATAGTAACGGCTTTTTCAAACTCACCGTACAACCGTCCAAAATTTATATGGATTATCTATTAAAATAAATTTGCAACTGGAATCTTTTGTGATAATAATTTTTGATCATAGTTTTCTGCTAATAAAGGTCGTGGATGTTTTATTGCATTTAGATAATTATTATCATTAAGATATATACATGTAGCAAGGCTACCTTGCAAGTAGTTTTACCTGCTGGATAGGACAATTCTAATAAACGCCATGCCGTGATATCGCAATTATATTCTTGTAATGATTAAAAAAAAAACGATTTCAAGAACATTTTATCATATCAAAATTGTGAAAGTATTATATTTTTAGTTCACATTACAAGTTGTTTTGGGGGCACTTTGTTTTATAATAAATATAGATACATAGTAACGGCTTTTTTATATCTCACTGTACAACCGTCAAAAGTTATATTATTTGAAAAAACTCACAAAAACACAAACTTTTTTTTTCCACTAATTGAAGACTGAAGAAAGTTGTAGAATGAAAAAATTAAATAATATACGATGGGTAAATGGATGGATTCTTATAAAACGCTTTTCTTGTAGTACTGGGAGACGATTAGCGACAGCCATAGAATTCCTCATTAGCAGCGTCATGCAGATGTGTTGGCCTCCCCCACAATAGCACAGTGTGTCCATAAAGGTCTTCAAAGTCATATTGATAAACTGACTCATAATGATGAGGACGGTACCCAAAATGGCAAACTATGTGGAGAAAGATGAAGTTCTAGTATGGATGAAGATGAATTGATTTGCAAATGGAATCTTTTGTGATAATAATTTTTGATAATAGTTTTCTGTTAATAAATATGTTTTATTGCAATCAGATAATTATTATCATTAACATATATACATGTAGCAAGGGCTACCTTGTGAGTAGTTTTACCTGCTGGATAGGACAATCGTAATGAACGACATGACGTGATATTGCAATTATATTCTTGTAATGTTTAAAAAAAACGATTTCAAGAACATTTTATCATGTCAAAATTGTGAAAATATTATATTTTTCGTTTTCTTACAAATTATTTGGAATTTCTTTAATTATTAGCACCGATCTTAAAAGAATAACTGTTTCACAATTTTGAGTTATATATAGTGTGTGTGTTGATGTTCAAGGGCATCGGTAGGTAGGTTGTAAAAAGGCTCCGTTTTCTCGGTGGCCCCCAAAACTATAAAAGCAATAAAAAAAACATTTACTTTTCGCCGCGTTTACTAGTAAAGGCGACGTAAATGCACATGTTCACCGGAGCCGAGAGGATCACGAACCTCTCGGCTCTAAAGGGCTCTAAAGTATTTCGGTTTTCGGTTAGGTTCACTTAAAGCAAACTCCGTTACATTCTGGCTCACCACTAAGCGCTTTAAAAAAAATTATATATCCTTACATACACATTGAGTATTATTTCATTTGAGAATGCTCCAACGATTGTCTCACAGCCTAGTGTAGTATATAATTTTCAGAAAATTAGTGTAAATTAAAGACTTTACTTATCCGTCAGAGTCGGCTATCAAACAGTTTTATATTAGAGTTTATTTTTCACCTTGAAAAGATTCAATTAGTTCAATAGTTATTACAATTAACATCATTGGTTTTGAACACCTTCCTCTGCGCGATTTTTATAAATTACCACTTTGACGTAATCTCTGATCAGCTAACACGATCAAGTTTCCGCCACTGTGTTACTGTTTTTGTATTGTAGCTAACCACCCCGGTTTCGCCCCGAAATAACGGAGGCTAATCTCTGTAAACTGCATGTTATGAAAACTGCATGAGAATCCCTTCAGTACATTTAGAAAAAGATCGAGCAATCAAAACAGACTGACAATTTTTGTCACTTATAAACAGAACAGGGCTTATGAAATAGAAAAGGCTAAAATAGTAACCGCTTAGAGGGGTATAAATCTTTATATATAACTATTATGGACACCGAAACAACTAATATAGCTTGGATAAAATTTGGCACACAATATGTGCAATTTGGCTCAAGTTAAAATATAGGCTATATTTTATTTCTATTATAACTGCAACAGCAAGATGTGGCCTGTCAGCTACTATTCTGTAGAAGAAACGGAAAAACAATTTGTGTTCCATGAATTATAAGTATAGAATGACAGCAGCCTGAAGGTTTTCCCTGAAAATAAAATGTTACGTACATTTATTTTAAGTTGTAATTAAAATATAATAGATATAATTTAATTTGTTCTCACTAGTAACTACGATTATTATAAATAAAGCTGCTTACGTTTCGAGAAGACGTTCCATTTGCTACGTGTAGGAAAATTTCAGGTTAAAATTAGTAGTCGTTTCCGTACTGTATAGAAATAAATTTTGTATATATATGCCAATATCATATGTATACCATATATATTTACCAATGTATTTAAATAATAGCTCCATTAATGAAATTAACAATAGTTGTATTTGTTTTCAGGTTATCTAATTGTACAATCCTGCATGCTAAATATCATTCGTGCAAATTTAGGCATAAATTGCCACTGCCATTCCTAGATGACTTTAAAAACTCATTTTCAACTCAAAATTGTGAAACAATTATTGTTTTAAGATCGGTGCTAATAATTAAAGAAATTTCAAATAATTTGTAAGGTGAACTAAAAATATAATACTTTCACAATTTTGATATGATAAAATGTTCTTGAAATCGTTTTTTTTTAATCATTACAAGAATATAATTGCAATATCACGGCATTGCGTTTATTAGAATTGTCCTATCCAGCAGGTAAAACTACTTGCAAGGTAGCCTTGCTACATGTATACATGTTAATGATAATAATTATCCGAATGCAATAAAAC
Source organism: Eumaeus atala (assembly GCA_017140195.1). Classification (NCBI taxonomy): domain Eukaryota; kingdom Metazoa; phylum Arthropoda; class Insecta; order Lepidoptera; family Lycaenidae; genus Eumaeus; species Eumaeus atala. The sequence continues at coordinate 365,199 of JAFELO010000097.1, read as the reverse complement.
ATCCACGACCTTTATTAGCAGAAAACTATGATCAAAAATTATTATCACAAAATATTCCATTTGCAAATTTATTTTAATAGATAATCTATATAAATTTTGGACGGTTCTACGGTGAGTTTGAAAAAGCCGTTACTATCTATCTATATTTATTGTAAAACAAAGTGCCCCAGAGCAACTTCAAATATTCTGAACGGATTTTTATGCGGTTTTCACACATATATTGAACGATTACCGAGGAAGACCTAATGCACAGCTTGGTTCCTGTTATTAGCAGGACAACCCAGGACGGGTAGCTAGAGTTCATGCAAAGGTCTTTTCATCTTCAGCTTAGCAAATGAGTACATCAAATATAAAGTATCAGTTTAGTTTATTGCGGTATCTGTTTTGTCTCTATATCTGTTTACTCAAAACTAGTTTAACCTCTCCGCCGCGTCCGACCTCAAAGGGTCAACCCCATCGTTAGAAACGTTTTCACATCAAAGTTATTTAAATAACCTCGTCACCATGCGGCCAAAGCCATTGACGACACCTCGTTATGATTTAAAATTCAGATGTCAATGTACCAAAAAGTTCACAAATATGTGTCTGTAGCCCCTAAATATTTCCAGCGAAATGTGACGTTTATTTTTTGTATTCGGCGCAGCTGTTGCCTGACCTCGTAAAATATTTGTCCTGGTTTGCTACCTACATTAATATATACGGGCAGTTTTCAATGTTGACGAAGAGAAATTTAGTTCAATTCAGTGTATGGCATGGTGTTTAATGAATAAAATATTTCTACCGATATCACACTATGTACCCGAGAGCAGGTGGTACATGACGCATACTACAGGAAAAGCCTTTTTCTTAATTATTAATGAGTTTTATATTGTAAAATGTATACCTCTAGGGTATATAATATTACTGTGTGACTACCAAACGACGTGGAATTTTCAACCTAAATTCAAAATGAGGCCGCCACCATCTAATTGTTCCGCAGTCTGCTACTGTGTACTTCACAGTCAATTTCCTCCCGCGCAGGCCGGCTAAATGAAATCAACTGCCCCCTCGACATTTTTGGGCCGATATCACTTAGACTCGTCAATAAGGAGACAATGGTGCCACGTTTCGTACGATTTATGATTAGCCAGTGGCCTAAGGTGGAGATGAAAAGTGAACAGCGCTTCGGAATAATTATATTCATGTCTGTCGCTGAAAGGCTTCGATTTCTCATTTGTCCCCCTATACTATAAAAAGAGCTCAATGATTTCTGAAATGCCCGTAAATCAATTGCGAGTCTTCTAGTGTTGTAGGTGTCGGTGGGTGTTGGCGATCCCTAGTCGTATCGTGACCTGACATATCTTTTATATGCTAAAAGAAACAAGAACTAGGAGTTAAAAAAAATATATCTCTTCTGACATCAAATCATCATCTCGCCATAAATAGATTGTATTTGTGCCTTATTTAGACGATATGTTATTAAACGAAAGGAGATATTATGTAAATATAGGTATACTAACGATTTGCTGTGATGGTTTTAACCTATCGTATAATCGACGCTGTAATTGTACGAGAATTTAGTAGAAAAGAGCTTTTCGACAAGAGGAAAGTGAAGGTGAACCGTTCATTTGAAGAATATTTAAGACCCTTAGGACTCGCCCGGTGAAATTGATATCGATCTTCTTATAATAATTGTTGACTTGGCAAAAATAAATACAATTAGAAAATTTTACGAGCACATAACATGTTCGATCTATATTTTTACGCCAATAAATCCAGTTTTCTACGATTTAGCCATCTTTCAGTAAATAATTATAGGGACTCCATATCGGCTTTATAAGATGTAATAGTAGTTAATTAAACCGTTAACTCACCTCCGACCAACCGATAGGAAAATTCCTAGTAAAGCTGTTAGTAAACTTTATAATATTTAGTGGAACTGTGTGATGTAAAAGGTTATGATACATACAAATATCCATTCTTATGTCTTCATTTTGCAAAGATTTTTTTTTCATGTCTGTATTTGCACTGTAGTAAAATTTGTTACTAGGTTATACTACATTTTGGTAGGCGGTTTGAGATAAAGGCAATCCCTCATTGTTCCGCCCAAAGGCATACGTAAATTATTCTCGATTTGTATACCCATTCCGCTGTATCAATATAAAGATTATGGCAACAGCAATAACCTTTCCGAATCTGAATTCAGGATGAACCTTCTATATTGAATACGATAATGTTAATAAAAGGCTTTTATCGCCAATGCAGCGCATGTCTTACCCAAATTCTTTTTCATTCTATTATATATATATTGCTACTTTAAATTTATTATTTAATTATTTTTACGATGAGTACAGGATAAATTGCTAGAACTTCTTAAAAATTGCTTTTAGCGGTTGGGTTTCAGTTTGCAATTATAGACTTTATAATTATAGACGTAAATATAATTATTAATTTAATTAAAAATAAGTTTGTACACTAAAATCCCACCGCTAAAATCACGTTATAAAGTGTTAAAAAAAGGAAATTAATGTTTGCCTCCGAATGTGTAATGAAACCTTATTTTATATAGTTTATATTCGGAAACTAAATAATGTAACGCGATAAAACACACTTTGAAAACCCCAGCTTGGAATCGGCTAAAATAGAGACTGGCTTATCGCCGTATACAAATTAATTGAGAGGAATTTTTGACATAGTTTGGAATGGTCCTTGGTCATACAGCATTCACGGTAGGATGGAATGCCTAGTGTTTGCCAAAGCCTTAATAGTAAGTGGTGTATTTCGAATAACCGAGACAAAACCTCGAGTTATGAATGACTCCCAGTCGGATGAACTTAACATATATGTGGCTCACATTAATATGTGCAGTCATTTGTTTATTCACCTATTCGGATATAATTTTATATCATCATCACCATCATTATCAGCCCTTATCGGTCCTCTGCTGGACACAGGCCTCTTACGATGAACGCCAAGACGACCGATATACACATGGAAAAATTTGTACATTGAAAATACACATAAATATAAATGTACGGATGTTATTTATGAAGGGTTTTGTACGTCTCCACTAGCCAACGTAATTCAAAAGACATAGAGACTTAAGGATTATGATTTAGATGAAATACTAATATGGGCTAAGCTTCGCGTTCGGTGTGCTGTCCCAAAAATGTTTAAGTTTGTGATAGTTCCAGAAGGTCTTATATGTATTTTGAAGGTTTCCGTCAAAATATATAAAAAAATAATGTTACACAGCATTCCCTAATCCTGTCAACATTACCTCCGACAGAGGCGTCTTCTTTTTTTTTGCAAGAGCATTTTTTTATTTTTTGTTCATATTTTCTGTGCGGTTGTTTGTAGGCGCCGATTTCATAATTAGGCTCCAAAAACTCGTTTAGCTTATAATATAAATAAAATTTATGTTGCTAAATTATTACCTGTATGTATATCTTTGTCTAGCCAATGTTTAATTTTGGCACGTTCCGAAGGAAAGAAAACAAAATCAGTAAAGAAGAAAAAAAGAAGAAGAAAGACTCATCATTGTATGATTTTCATTGCCTTCGTATACAAATACTATTGTTAATTGGCGTTAATAGTATCATAATTAATCCCATAAGCAATTCCATTAGAGTAATGTCACAGGCAAGAGCCTGCGCCATCTTCCATAACAAGCTATTTCCACCCCAATTACAACGCTAATAGCCATTAAACTAACAGATTGTTGAATGTGTAGGGCATACGCTTTCCTGGCTATTCCCCCGATACTGCATAGTTGGAAACACTTTAGGAGCTTGGAAGCAAATCATCTTGATATATATTTATTAATCAAACATTGACCTAAACAGAACCATACTAGTATTGTAAATGAAGACTGGTATATGATAAAGTGTGTATGTATGTTTGTTATTTTTTCAGACAAAAACGACTTGCCGAATTGGGATGATATTTGGCTCTTATAATGTTCGAGTGCGTAATAAATATGCTCTACTACCTCGAAAAAATTAAATGGGAAATGTGTTACGCGCATCGAACCGCTGGGCACAGCAAAAAGTTCTCTTTTGTAGTACGGGCTGTTATTTTTTTTTATAGAATAGGGAGGCAAGCGAGTAATCGGAGACTTTTCATGGCTGCCGGCACCCATGGGCATTAGCACGATTGTTACCCAGACGCATTGCCCTCCTATCATCCCCTCCTCCGATAGGCCACCGGCTACTCACAAACTACAC
>JAFELO010000097.1:345355-360589 GCA_017140195.1 Eumaeus atala | reverse complement strand
TATTGTATGTGTCAAACACGGGCATCAGCTTACATATCTGTCATCACAAGACAGGCTATGTAAATATCTTGACAGATATGCAACACAGGATTTCTGACTAGGCATACGCATTATTGCCCTTCATTCCTCCACCTGTCAAAGAGCCCACCGGCTACTCACAAAGCGCACGGAACGCGACAAGCGTACTGTCACTTTACGCGTGACGTCCTGTCCAATTTGCCTGCAATGTAGCATAGCACTGCCTCTCACATTTTGTATTTAATAGGGCAAACAAACTTGATGTAATATCATGAATATAAAACGGCATGGCAAACATAATAATGTCGTATAAAAACCGCATTATTTGGTGAATGTTCACAAAATCCAACATCATCATCAACGTTTATGACCAATTGAGTGTTGGCGCTATTCCAAAGTACGGCGAAATTACCTTCAAAGGAATTCACTCACATTGCCTCGCTAAATAAACACAATTATAAATTTACTATGCTCTGCTCCGTAGTTTCACCCGCTTACGTTGGGTACCCATTTTTCGGGATGAATAAGTATTTTTTTATGTTATTCCATAATTTAATCTATCAATTTTTAATCATATCTTAATCCAACCAAAATTTTCGCATCTAAACATAATGTTAGATAGTAAAAAAGCTAAAGCGAGAATTTTACTCGATGTGTTGTCTGCTCACCGATGTAGCTGCACTTGATAGTTCTGCCTGCGTTGAAGGACCAAAAAAAAACTAAAAAGAGTCGAAATTCTTTAAAATTTAGAATCATTAACGGAACACGAACAAAGAGTATTGTCCGTTTATTTTTCGTTGAACGCGCATCACGCAAAGGTGTCTACGGATTTTGACAAAACTACACTAGTCTGTCGACGAAATCCCCGGTCAGATTGTTCGATGATTGGCCAGGCTTCAAAAATTCAATCTGTAACGCGAGTTAAACCGTGGAGCGTAGCTAAATTATAATATTAATATGATTGATCATTTAAGAGGTGCCATTACTGTAGGAAAATACACCGCAAATAGTGCTAACACCAAAAGTTAATCACATTTTCAGATATTTGCGAATTCTTTAACGCTCCATAAAATATCCTGGATCTGGTCTTTTAGAGCTTTCTTTTGGTGATGGAAATGACTGTGCCAAACTTACATACAAATGGCACCAACCACGCCTTCCTTCATTGATTTGCATTTCTCGCAGGAAGCGATGACATTTGCTCTGAGAAAAAACAAGTGTCACGACTTTACTCATTTCCAAATAAAATATTCTAGATGTACATAAGTTAAATTACATTTTCACTTGGCACGACATTTGCCGTTCGGCGCTGTAGATACATTTGCGACCACTTAAGCTGATTTTATTAGTCTAAAACATAGCTTACTCTATAACTTTGCATGCTTTCTTATACTATATAGTTCATAATAGAATTATACCTATTCATGCCATAAATATTGTAACAAAAAAAAATTGCAAATAACAATTGTTACTTTTACAGTGTGCTACTTTATCACACAAATGTAAAACAATTAAAAATACAAAAAGCTTATTTGAAGTGGTCTCCATTGGCTGCAATACACTTTCCATTTAAACGACGAGGCCAGTTATCAATAGAAGCACGCACTGTTTCCATGGGGGCATTCTTCACTGTTGTACTCTCCAAAACTGACCATAAATCATAATCAAGCGGGCTAAGATCGGGACTAGACGACGATCAGTCTCCAGCTCCGATGAATTATGAGACGTTCGCTTCCAACTAAAACTGGACCGAGCTTTATGATCCGGCATCGAGTCCGGCTAGACGGACCGTACTTGGTTATTGAACATGGCGTCACCAAGGGGCTTAACTACCTTCTCAAGAATATAACTTAATACACTAGTGCCGATGTTTTCATACCTGCTTCACAAAAATATGGCCCAGTCACTCCTTCATAGCTAACACCCCACCAAACTATCACAGAAGTCGGATAATGTCCACGTTCCACTCTGTCGACGAATTGGGAAGCTTCCTTAGAGCTACAACCATATATATGATCATATTGTTTGTTAAAATGTTGTAAAAATAAAAAAATTGTAAAACAATCTCATCCGTATACATTTTTTTTCTGTGACCTCCCTTTGCGTACCGCTCAAGCAGTCGTTTCGATTTTACAAACCCATTCATCACTTAAGGAATGAACAGAGCGGCTCTTATAGGCTGCATAAGTCATCTCTTAAAATACCCGACGTGGTTCTAGGTGCTATCTCCATTTCCCGGGATAAAATCTTTTGCTTTCGGACAGGATTTCTTCGAACCCTTTCCCTTACTGCTTGGACCACCTTTTTCGTTCGAACATTACGGGGAAGGCCAGATCTTTCTCTGTCACAAACTGAGGAAGTCACATTATACCTACTAATAGCACAGTACACAAACATTTTACTAATAACAAGTGTATGGTGAGTTTTAAAATTTTCATTCGGCTCCATGTCCACTTTGTATAATGCCACTCCATTTTTGTATCGCATAATATTGTTCGATTTATTGGCGCCAAAGTGAATGACAGTTTCCAGATATACTTTTTAATTTTAACAGTATTTATGTCCAGGCTAGGTGGGATAAATCTTGTTTCGTTCTTCTATGCAGCGTGTTGGTGTCACTGTCTCGCAAAACCATAGCTCCTTAAATCCTGTCGCTTTAAAGAACTACGATGCTGGAGCCCTACAAATCCACCCTTTCTTTATCCCACTACCTGGTACACCGGCGATGTTGTGGACCGAATACTGTGCGGAGTGACTTTGTTGTAACCCGGCCTACCTTTCACCGCATGCTTTGCAGCTTATATATACTAATTTAATTGTTATTTCATACGAAAAATCATTGGTTTCTTCTTATACACTACCCATTGCTGCAAGACCTGGAGCATCGCCGCAATGTGCCTTTTTTGTAAAGGGAAAGGAACACCGTTGGCTTAGCGCTACTACAAAAATGTATTTGCATATATAGATGTTAATAGGCGATGGTAGACACCGAATAGATCTGATCCCTCATTCGTCCCTCTAAAAAATAAATTCAAGGCGGTATTTTTTAATAAATTTCTTAAAAAATATATTTTCCTTATACGTAATAAGTAAAATATATTTTTTTAAGAAATTTGCTAGTACAGACAGCTCTGGCGATACAGAGATTATTAAAATCTTTTCTTTCTCAGGTTATACATTTTACAACATCGCTGTGGTAGTAAGAACAAATTTCTATAACTTACTGATTATTGTAATGAATCAAGAGCTCCATAAATTTATTAAGAGGGAGGAGCAATTATAGGTCACGTGACTTAGTAATCTGAATAGACATACATTGTTCTTTGTTTTTTTTTTATATAAAATAAGGGGCAAACGAGAAATCTGAGTCTCTTTACGACTACCGACGCCCACGAACATTCACGTAATTACTATGCCGATGCGCTTTTGGGATAATATAGCGCTTCATGTAAATTTTATGGACAGCTACCACCTTCGGTATTTCCGGACGGATACGGCTTAGAGTTCTTCATAAAGAGAGTCTACGTGTCATGCACCATACATGGTACTGCCTCCTCCTTATGCAGCAATAAACAATAGATACGCAAAAGTATACAACCGGATCAGACCGACACGTGTTGGTACCTCTTGCTCATACACGACTGCCGTATCTTTTTATGGAGTAAATGTGCAGACGGAGCCCTTAACGACTACCGTCACCTATATTTCCGCATGCAAGACGCTTTACACTCATTGTCTCCTCCCGCCTAATGGGCCACCAGCTTCTAACAAACCCGACGGACCGCTACAGCATAGCTATCACTTTAGAGCGTCTAACATCTGAGTGTATCTCCCCGGTCGTGCTGGATCATTCGCCTGCAACACAGCATAACATTACCTCTTACATCCTTGCGTGCCTGCAAGTGAAACTATTGTCAATAAACTATCAAGTGGACTGAGTAAAGAGCCAGATATCATAAGGTAAATAATTCTTGAAAGTCACAATAAACTTCAACATGATCGCGAGACAATATTTCATATTGAGGTAGTAATATAAATTCAGGGCAGACCTGATTCTTCTCACAACATTGAGATAAAACTTGGGTAATAATAATAAAAGTTTTTACGGTCATAGCAGTTTTACACGAGTTTTTATTTTATTACAGAAATACCAGTCGTAGAGTCTGTCTTAATGTGTTAACACCATAAATTAGAGAATATTACCATTTATGACATGCGGTAAGACTAAATTAATTAGTGAAAGGCTATTTCTGTGTTGTTAACATACGTGGGTGAACATCAGCCGTTTAGATTTATGGCTGCTAAAATGTATTCAAATGTTATTAAGCGACAACTGGGAAACTGGAAAGTGTAGGAAGTCGTTTTGCCATGCTGCATAGGAGGAGGTAGTACCATGCATGGTGCATGACTCTACATCCACCTGTGCAACGGGATTGGGCCGGCAGCACCAGGGAAGTACCTCTCGCTCACTTGATGCCGGCATAAAGTGACATCGTCGCTGTCGCGTTAGTGAGTAGTGGCCCATTGGTGGCGGGGGATGATAGGAGCGCAACGCACCTGCGTAACAATCATGGGAGTGTCCATGGGCGACATGGTAGTCATCAAAAGGTTAGGATTTCTCATTTTCTCCCTTACGATATAAAAAAATAAGAGTCTATCGTTAAGACGACAACGTTAAAATTAAGTCGTAACCGCAACCCTGATTTTTATTCATTAACATTCAAATTATTCTGCATAATCAATACAACATATGAACTCTCCTTCATCAAACGAAGAGTTTTTCCTTTTGTTTGATCCCTCTTTTTTTCTTTTTTCTCTATGTAGGATTAGCAAGTTCAACCAAACAAACTCTTCATTATAGTATTAGTACGGATAACAGACGTTACGTACCTCATGTGATAAAAGCATCACCACCATGATAATCAGAAGCTGTCAGTAGGCGCGCTGCTAGATAAAGGTTGGGCATACCACTTGGGTAGTCACCATATGACACAATCACAACATGCTTGCATCCAGCGGATGCCTCTTGACTAGGCATCAACCTATTGGAGTGGTGGTCATGCAAAACTACATATTAAAATTGTGTAAGTGGAAATGTTCTGTACCTAACATAACCAGGACACTCAAATATAGGCGGCCGATGGCATCTGTTAGGTTCCAGTAAGTATTCTGTTCAGTCGTGTATCTCACCTAGCCATCCGTTCCCACTTAGGGACGGTGACAGAGCGTAAAAAATTAGGCTCTAAACTAAAAATAAATAAATAAAAAGTTGCTAATAAATAAAAAGTATTTGATGTAGATTTGTGTAGCACACAATAGTTAACGAACATGTTTATGTTGAAATCGGAATAGTATTAGGCGCGAGGAGATAAATTCCGAAACTTTGTTCCAGTAGAAGCCAAACTAATTTCTTACGGCTATTACTCGTATGAGCGAAAGTTTTAGTATTTATTAGTAATGGATGGATTGTTCTCATAACTTCTTATAATGGTTTTGGTGTAGGCATTTGTACGTGCGGAGATATCCCTGTTTTATACTTGCGTTTAAATAGTTCTCTAGCGTTTTTGTCACTATGCGCTAGGTTTTGTTATAAGGAGTACAAAAATGTTAGTCTACTAGTCGTAATTTTTTATATATTATATTTATTTTCTTTATATATAGGCGGGACAAACGAATAGTTGTAGCCTTTTGATAACATCCGATGCCCAAGCATCCGCCTAATAAATAAGCAAATATGTTTCCTTCCCCCTTTTGGTTCCAAAAATAGTTAGTACAGGGTACGCCCACAATCAGCCCGGTACGTCTCTTTCCATCCACGGGAAAAGAGCGGGTCAGGCCCTTCATCGTCTCCCTAAACCTGAAGACACAAAAGTCTTCGCTAGTCAAACGAACTGTTGAGGCTTGAAAAGCGCCGCCAACCAATAGTAGATCCCTCCGAAACAAAAAACAGAAATAGGAACACAACCTAACTTAAAAAACACCGTTGAAACAAAAAAAAATCATACGATGAAAGCGACGACAAATATTGTGATTGTATATTTGTATGGTATCGTTTATACTTTGTTTTGCGGGTACTTGCTAGGATAACTACTACTAAACATACAGATTCATTTATCTGTATGTTTAGTAGTAATTATCATAGCAAGACAAATCTGTAGGACTGTGACATAATCATCATCACCATCACCATTATCAGCCTTGACCGGACCATGGACCACTGCTGGTCATAGGCTTCTGTCAATGAACGTCAAGACGGTCGATCTCCTGCTACTCGCATCCATCCCGGACCAGCTACTGCACGGAGATTGACTTTCCACCTGCTGAACGGTCGACCAACACCTCGTTTACCTAAACACGACCTCCACTCCAGAACCTGACGGTGACATAATATGGAATGGTGATATATGGTGTAAAAATTATATGCACTATGTGTATATCAAGTAATGCAATAGTGTATCCTGCATGGTTGTCGTGGCGGTGGGGCTGTTTTTTGTTGACGTGGGGAAACGCATTTACGCGCCTCCACCGGCCCTGGGTGGGGTCCAGTGATGTGTGGCTCATGATAGTATCGAATACCCACGGAAACCACCGCGAGTGCCATCAGTGCCGCCCTTGATAAGGTGCCCCGGAACCTTGATGGCTGGTCAGCCCCCTAAGGGAGACCAGCTCCACCTCCACAGATGGGGTTGACCCACACCACAGGACAACCCCATGGACTTTGGAACAGTGCAATGGGGTGAGGTTCCCGTCCTCGCCCCTTGCACCATGCGCAAAAGCGCCTCCTCCTGTTGCTCTTTGGTCCCATCTTCTTATAAAAGGGGTACTGAGAGCAAAACCTCTTCCTAATCTTTGGTTACGTGGTTGCCTTTTGTCCGTTAGTTATTACCTGAAAATACCAAATACGTATCATTTGGGTACATGTTTCATTAGAGCGCCGTCCAATGAAATACAAATCCTAATGGAAGTCTGATTGCACCCGTGTGAAACACAGACTCAGTTAGAGTCGATTAACACGCCCGGAGGTCCACATATGCCAATCATCGTTATAACAACGTGGAGCCAATAAATAAACCCGTAACTATCAATTTGTGCGTAGGACAACTATGTAATATCATCTACACATAGTTTTTATACCTTTTTTGACCGGAATTAGGAAAATCAAGAGGTTACCTCTTAATTTGATAAATATTCACAGTACACAAACCTTAAACTTAGAGACAGTTGTCTACTACATTCATTGTTATAGTTTACGAGTATAGCATAGGAGCTACTATCGGAACCAATTATTACTCACATTCTCACGTACCTATACTCGTACAGTATAATCAGTGCGCTCTCCTCGTGATGACCTATGCATCCGCAAGTTTGCGGTAGCTCAACGGGCTATTGATCGTGCTATGTTGGGTGTTTCTCTGTTCGACAGAATTCGTAATAAAGTCATAAGACAGAGAAATAAAGTATCCGATATCACGCGACGGATAGGTTCGCTGAAGTAGCAATGGCGCTGGTCACACACTCAGAAGAGCAGATGGCAGATAGGCCAGTAAGGTTTCTGGAGTGGAGGCCGCGTTTAGGAAAAAGAAGTATTGGTCGACCGATCACCAGACGGGAAGACGATCTCCGTGCAGTAGCCGGTCCGGGATGGATGCGAGTAGCAGGAGTTGGTACGTCTTGGCGTTCAGCAGTGGACCGGTAAGGGCTGACAATGGTGAAATATGAAAGATATAAATAGTTATTAGTAATTGTAATGAGATCTGTCGTCTTGATCGCTGAAAGGGGCCTATGTTGAGCAGTGGACCGATAAGGGATGATAATGATAACGATGAAGAATTATAATGAGTAATGAAAAATGATAACACAAAACTTTAAGTAACCCTAAAACTTTCAATGCATTTAATACACGAAACTGCATTTACAGTTGGATTTTTTTTCAACTGTCTGTGTATTTTAACATCACTCAAGAGTAAAATATTTTTTTATCCCCGTCAGACCGAGAGTTTTTTGTAAAGTGTTTCGCAAACACGCGAATAATATGGACCGCTATATTTAAAAAAAAGACGATTTAAGTCGATTTCGACCGTATTGCGCTCCAACTCGCTTTCGAATAATTACAAAAATCCGCCTTTCGCTAACGAGCCGTGCATTTTCTGCACTCGATTCTGTACTTTTACTTGCGCTTGGAAATATAAAAATCGCAGCTAAAAATATTGCCTTTTTTCAGCATTCACACCCCGCTATCGCCGCTGAATCGGAAGCAATTTAAACGTGAATCCACGCCTTCAACAGATTCGTCGTCGCCCTGTAGCTTTATAGAAATGTACATTTCAATTTATTACAATATCAGTTGTTAATACTTTCCTATTTTACTTTTGCGATGCATTTCGCTCGTTTTAGATTTTTATGCTCTAATGCATTCTAGATGGTTAGTGACATTAGTGAATGCTAAAGAACTTCCTCATTATCAGAGGAAATGCAGATGGCTGGCTTTCTTTACTACTTTATTACGATTATCACAAACTCTTTATGCGACAGAAGCGTTTCAACAATTATACTGAGTACTTATATTTCATAAATATTTAGTTGAATAGTTTATACAAAATCACATTTAAGGAAGAGGTAGTGCCATGCTGCATAGGAGGAGGTAGTCCATGCATAGTTCGAATCTTGGGTCAGACCACACAAAAAAGTGTTATTAGGATTTTTCAAATTAATAAGTTAGGAAGTTGGAAGTGTTACACCCTCATGCCTCGTTGAGCACGTTAAGCCGTCGGTCCTTTGCCTGATTTCTCTACGGCCGTGTCAGATATCCGTGCAGGGGAATGAGGGAGTGGAGAATATACTTGTGTTTGTGCAAAAACTTGTGCAATATAATAATATGTTGGGACATATTATGGACATGGGACATATACGCCGATGGAGACCTCTCAATAGAGATGGCCGCCGTAGCCGATGTTCGGCTAGGACGACTTTGTTATGGACAATGTAAATAATTAATTAAAATGTATATAAATCATTAAAATATAATAGGTACCAAGTGTATGAACTTGTTTGTTCCTTTATTAAAATCAACCAAGTTAGTTCAATAAGTTGGTGTCAAACGAAAGTTTGAAACATTGTCAGCATAGATTGCGATAGTTAAATTAAATTCAATTTTCAGCGATAATTCGTAGCCGATATGTATTCAAACAAATCTAGAAGGTTTCTTTCGAAAAGTTTATAACAAAATGTGATTATGTTGACTATCGGAAATTCAAAGGGAGAAAATTCAAAGAAAAGTAGTGCCATGCTGCATAGGAGGACTTGATGCCATGCATGGTGCATGACACTACATCCACCTATGCAACGGAAGTGGGCCGGCACAACCGGGGGTTACCTCACGCTCACTTGATACCGCCGTAAAATGACAGCGTCGGTGTCGCGCTTCGCGTGGTCAGTGAGTAGCCGGTGGCCCAATGGAGGAGCGGGGTGACGATAGGAGGGAAATGTTGCGTGCATGGACGTCGGTAGTCATCAAACGGCTCCCCCTTATGCTATAAAAAGGATAAGTGAAATTATACTCTGTAGCTCAGTTTGTGTGGCCTGAGTTCAGAACTATTTATATTATGTGGCTGTCATGGCTATTTATCTGGCAATTAATGTGCGAAAAATCTGTTTTACAACTATTCAAGTACAGTACAGTACAGTAACTTGAGATTGGTAAGATTAGGTTTTACACCCACATCAGTGATATGTGACAAATATCATTCATTTTTTTACTTATTTATCTAAGAGCAAACAGCATATACATTTATTGAAATCCACTATAATGTAATGCACAGAATTTGGGCTGTATAACATTTTCTAAAACATTACAGATTATAAAAACTTCGATAATAACCAAATGCGTGAAATAACATATCAAAGTAAATCCTAATTTATCTGCAAAATATTGACAACTAGCAGCCCCCACAGACGTTGTTCTATCTCATATTGAGTTCGCGGTCTAGGCAATGTGGTATGTTTACGTGGATGAAATTAAAATTTATAATTTTTTGTATTTTTGTGAATCACAAATTTTTGCCACATTTTGTAAAATATCCTTGCGAAGCCGGGAAGGACTGCACACTGAATCGCACAGTAAAATATGTTTATACAGTCAAACATAAATTCATAGCTAATATTCAATGCATAGGATAAACAATGATACATTTATACAAAACGATATAATATGAAAAAATGATCCAAAAAAATGCTTACTTTGTAACAATAATTTTCCGAGGCTTTGGAGTAATTGATCTTCGTCGTCGCGTCTAATCTCCAGTGCGCCAGTGCCAGTAAGTACCTACTATTAAAAGATAAATGTAACAACATAAGCCTGAGGCGACGCTACGCTGACTCAGATAAAACTACATGTCGCATGTCGTACACATGTGATGATACACACTTTTGTATGATATTAGTCATCATCATTATCATTATTATCAGCCCTTATCGATTGCTGGACATTGTTAGCTCTTTCTCAATGAACGCTAGGACAATGATATTATTATAACAATAAAACGAATTTTACGAGTTCTATCGCGGTTCACTTAATTTTTTAACCGGCCTGATGATTCAGAACCATTACAGCAACCGTGGTCATAAATAATAATTAAATAAGCCGCGACAAAATCCGTAAAAGTAGTTTTATTTTAATAAGGAACATTCGCGTAAACTTTAAACAACGATATGATATATAATACAAATTAAAATACACGAGATATTTCACTCGTGTAATGAATAGACCAAAGTTACTAGGATTACAATACAAGTAGATAGATAGACACCAATTTAGTATATTTCAAAAAGAGGTAAGGTCATGCTGCATTGCAGCCAAATTGGTCGAGCTGAAGGTAACTCTATTTCACGTGATACTACCGCAATGTGACAGCTGTACTATCGCGTTTCATGCCGTTCATGAGTTTCCGTGGTCCATTGGGAGGAAATATGTATAATATGCGGCGTAGACATAAAAAGTACTTCACTGCAACGTGGAGGCCCTGTACTATTCGGTAAAATTCACTTCCTAGTACTCCTAGTACATATTGACACATCCCAAAGACTCATATTGTCATTAGATTATTTTAATGATAATGATATTCATCTCTTTGGCGCAATTATACAATGAAGCTGAAGAGTTGATTGTTTCTTCGTTTTTTGAACCCGTAAATCCCTAAAACTACAAGGCTGATTTGTTAAAAGTTTTTGATAGCTACATTTATGAGGATAGTTTATGGCTCGCCCCGCCTTTCAGTTTCATCTGTGAATAACAGGTGGAACCTTGTTATTTACGGGTGAAACCTCAGCAAATTATAGAACAAAACCTCCATACACTGGTAAAAACGGGGTAAAATCCATTCGACAGATTATGAGAATTTTCTCATCACATACATAAATGTAGCTGTTGGAGATTCTTTTTTAATATGTACCTATATTACAGATAAACGGCCTCGTGGTCTGATGGTAAGCATGTTTGGCCACAGACGTGAGATCTTCGATTCAATTCCCGAGTCGGACCATACACAGAGTGCAATTAGAATTTTTCAAATTCTAATAACTGTCCGGAGTTAGGAAGTTGTCGGTGTTATACCCGCGTGCCTCGGAGAGCATGTTAAGCCGTCGGTCCTGCGCCTGATTTCTTTCAGGTCGTATCGGTTTGCCGTCTTATCAGAATAGGAGAATGAGGGAATAGAGAGTGCACTTGTGTCCGCGTAAGCCCTTGTGAACTATAATATGTCCCGCGCAGATGACTCTCTCAATAGAAATGGCCGATGTAGCCGATATTTGCCCAGGACGATATTATTATCATATTACAATATTATATTGTTGTTAAGTTTTAGCTAAAATTAATTATTAAAAATTATTACCCATTACAATAAAACTATTTTTATGTATTTTATCACCGCTTGTTTCAGTTCAATAAGCTTTACAGCAATCGTGTCCATGGGCGGAATGAGTTGTACAGTTTTTTATAGAATAGAGAGCAAACGAGAAATCAAAGACTTTTTCGACTACCGACGCCCATGGACATTCACGTAATTCTTTGCCGATGCGTTGCCCTTCTTCCTCCCCCCCCCAACCCTCCAATGGACCACCGGCTACTCACAGACTGCATGAAACGCGACAATAAAAATGTATTATGTGGTATAGAAGTACCTCCCCGATCGTGGCGCCCTAATTCCGTTTCATAGAAGGATGTAGTGACTACCTTCTCCTATGCAGCATGGCACTACGTCTGCCTCACGTTATTGGAAGTAACCGTAAATACCCGGTCGCTGTAAATCTTCTGCAACATCGGGCTAGGTAAATAATGAAATAAAGCGATAAAATACTTAAAAATTGCTTTATTGCAATGTATCTTATATGTGTATATATATACCACTATTTTCAATTCAGAATTCAGCGGGTGAAATCGCGGGACGTTGCTAGTATATTAATATGCTAATGACAATTCATTAGCATACGTTTATCATTTATTAATGTCATCAATGTACATTGCAGTGAATGCGTATAATTTGTGAAATTGAAAACAGCTTTTATCATAAACATGAAAGCTTTTTCTTGTAATGTTTAAAAATGGAATGAAATGAATAAACAAGCCGAATGACGGGGGTGTTGCAAAATGACAGTTTTTTTATTATACGGGTAAGAACACGAAGTCGGAGCCTGTTGATAACTACCGACGCCCATAGATATCCGTATTCTAGTTATTCAAATGAGTGAGTGAATGAGAGAGAGAGGCGGTCCTCCTCGAGAGGGGAGAAGCCCAACCAGTGGACCACCAGCTAATCAGAAACGACTGGGCAGCGATGCTGTCACTAAGGGTTAACATGTGAGCGAGAGGTACCTCTCCGGTTGTGCCAGCTCAATTCTGCTACAATATACCGTGTTACCACCTGTAACATTTTTTTATTATACGTATTTATTTATGACATCATCAATATCGTTAATACACCGGGATGCGTGCGGGAAACTCGGAAAATTTTGCGACATTAAAACTGACCTACCTCTAACTAAAATTGTCTCGAGTATCGTGATAATGAAAATATCTGGAGACCTATATTTCTATTTTTTAATATCATATGTGGACGTATAACGCCACGTCAGCATAACCATGTAGTAAGCACCGTAAGTACTTGTGTTACAGGTACTTGGTAACGGAAATACTTAATATTATTATAAATTTAAGAAATTTTGTATTTAAACATATGAAATTTCTTTCAGGTTTTTATTATAGAATTATATATAAACATTCATGGAGACATTTGAACCCACGATCTCTGGCGTAACACGTGGACTAACCGCGACGTCACCAAATGAACCAACTGGTTAGTTTAATTAGTATGTTAGTCTCGCCTTGTGTTAAGTACCGTAAAGATTAGTATTACAGATTTAGTAGTATAACATATAATACATTTAATACTTTTATAAATGAAATATAATAACTACTTTTCTAGCTAATTCTTTTGACTCTCATGTGAGAGCCCAAAATTTAAGCAACCTTTCTCAATTACCTGTTCCAAAACTGTCCTCAATCGATTTTACATCACTGTCTGCTTGTGGTACTCAAAGGACTATTGTGTCCACTTCCTCGAAGGCCCTCGGATGTGACAGCAAAGGCCGTGCTATGATAGTTCCAATCATTGAGATTATTGCGCCCGCTCTAACTAACATTTTTAGCTTTTCCCTTATCACAGGAACTTTTCCGAGTTTTTAGAAGGACGCGTTACATACACGTCCTTCTAAAATACCTTTACCCAAAAAACTGAATCCTCGATCTCTCTGACCATATTATCATGACGTCTTTCTTCTTATACTTAAGGCTTAATAATTTATCCTCTAAGGCAAACTGATTGGTTTCATAGTTTCCTTCATAACACATTTTCGTCCTGGAATAATATTTCTGTTGGTGTGCCTCAAGGTAGCGTACTGTCGCCTCTCCTTTTTATATTTTTATTAATTCTATTTCTCAACATATAACCTCTTTCTACAGATGATTTGCAGATTTATAGACGAACCTCTTTGATTTCGCTATCAGACTCCATCAGCCAATGCAATAGTGACCTAGACTGCATATTAAACTGGAGTCATAATTTTGGTCTAAATTTAAATCCTGTGAAGACTCAAACTATTATAGTAGTTAGCCGGCAAGTGATTTCCAAAATAAATTGGAATGAGCTACCAAATATTACTGTTGGGAGCAATATCATTTTTTTTTTTCACCTTTTAGTTCCTCTGTCAAAAATCTAGGCATCCACTTGGACCAATCATTTTCATGGCAAGTACAGTTACAAGAAATACGTAAGAAAATTTTCAGTGCTGCAGGCTCTATAAGACGTCTTAGTAGCTTTCTTCCAATTCATACCAAAATATCGCAATCACTTCTATAGCCTATTCTGGGTTACGCTGATTTCTGCTACAGCGAACTAAACGGAAGCTTTCTCATTTCTCTAGAGCGTCTGCGAAATCTATGCATTCGTTTTATTTTCAGGATCTGCAAATATGACCACGTCTCCGAATATCGCAAAAAGCTATAGTGTCTTCCAATAATATTACGCCGGAACTCCCATATTCTTCAACATCCCTCCCCTTTAACATCCTTTTCAATCCATTTACTCCCACATATTTAAAAGATTTCTTTTCCTATCTTGGTAATATTATGTGTCATTCGTTCCTCTAATAAATTAACTATTGCCTTTCCAGTTCACAAAACCTCTTTCTATGAGTACTCTTTCACCGACTATGGAATGCATTACCTATAGCAATACAGAAAGCGCAAACCATAGCGATTTTTTAAGAAACGTCTTAAGAAGCAGTACCTTTCTTTATCCGCCGTGTAATAGATATATCCATTTCCAATACACCTGTATTGATGTCTTAATACCTGTGTTGTCCCCGTCGCTTTCCTCATGTGTTAATAGAGTATATTTCTCACCATCGTTTCATATTTTATATATTGTATATATGTATGTGTGTATGTATGTATTTATATATGTTTTTTTAATTCTTGCGTTTTATATTATTATACATATTTTTCATTTATGCCGATTCCTACCTCAGGTCCACAATTTGTACTATTTCTCACCACATATTTGGTTGTCTGGATGAGACCGCTACCAGGGGTAACCGCCGTATGTGTCCTATTTTTTGTACGAAATAAAGCATTTTTTATTTTATTCTATATAAAATATTATATAT